>JASZZK010000022.1:0-67000 GCA_030412105.1 Cyclura pinguis
AATGATACTGGCCAAGTACTACAAGCGTCCAATGGTGGGAAGAGTAGAAACTATAGTACAGGACTTGCAGTAAGGGCCCGGGGACTTAAGTGTCTCTACACTAATGCGCAGAGTATGGGAAACAAGCAAGATGAACTTTAACTCCTAGTACAACAAAATAAATACGATTTGATAGGCATCACTGAGACCTGGTGGGATGAGCCACACGATTGGAATGTAGGAATAGAGGGGTATAGCCTATTTTGTCGAAATACACCAAACAAGAAAGGAGGAGGAGTAGCCTTGTATGTCAAGGATGTTTTCACCTGTGAAGAGATCCGTGACTTAAACACAGAAAGCCAGGTCGAGAGCATCTGGGTAAGAATTAAAGGAGTGAGAAACAATATAGATATTCTGGTGTGGGTTTACTACAGACCTCCAAGCCAGACTGAGAACTTTAATGATGCCTTCCTCAACCAAATAACTGCACATTCAAAAAGGAGAGATACAGTAATAATAGGAGATTTCAATTACCCGGATATATGTTGGCAGTCAAACTCTGCCAAGACAGCAAGGTCCAGCAAGTTTCTTGCTTGTCTTGCAGACAATGTCATGGTCCAGAAGGTGGAAGAGGCGACAAGGGGATCATATATTCTAGATCTGATTCTGACCAACAGGGATGACCTTGTTAATGAGGTAGAAGTGGTTGGATCTTTACGGGGGAGTGACCATGCCCTATTGGAATTTGGCATTCAATGGGAAGGAGAAGATAAGTGTAGCCAGACACTCATCTTAGATTTTAAAAAAGCGGACTTCTGTAAACTTAGGGAGCTGCTGGCTGAAATTCAGTGGTCAAGAATAGTGAAAGAGAAAGGAGTTCAGGATGTATGGGAGTTCCTTAAAAGGGAGATACTGAAGGCACAATCTAAAACTGTGCCAATAAGGAGGAAAAATGGAAGGCATCTGAAGAAACCAGAATGGTTGACTAAAGAACTCTCAGTTGAGCTAAGTGTTAAGAGAAACATGTACAGGAAATGGAAGAAGGGGGAAACCACCAAAGAAGAATTTAAGCAAGTAGCCAGGAGATGTAGGGAGGAGGTCAGAAAGGCTAAAGCACAGAACGAACTTAGGCTGGCCAGAGACATTAAAAACAATAAAAAGGGCTTTTTAAAATATGTCTGCAGCAAAAGAAAAAAGAAGGAGATGACAGGGTCGCTGTGCAGAGAAGATGGCAAATTACTAACAGGGGGAAGAGAAAAGGCAGAACTACTTAACACCTTCTTTGCCTCAGTTTTTTCCCAGAAGGATACAAGCAGTCAACCTGGCGGTTGGGGAGCAGGGGAGGAAGCAGGGGAAATGCAGAGGTGGTACAGGAATACCTGGCCACACTGGATGAATTCAAGTCTCCAGGGCCAGACGAATTACATCCTAGGATATTAAAAGAACTGGCAGAGGTCATTTCGGAACCACTTGCTATAATCTTTGAGAAATCTTGGAGGACGGGAGAAGTTCCAGCAGACTGGAGGAGGGCAAATGTTGTCCCCATCTTCAAGAAGGGAAAAAAAGAGGACCCAAATAATTATCACCCAGTCAGCCCGACATCGGTACCCGGAAAGATCCTGGAGCAGATCATTAAGCAGTCAGTTTCTAATCACTTAGGAAGCAACGCGATAATCACGAGAAGTCAACATGGATTTCTCAAAAATAAGTCATGCCAGACTAATCTTATCTCTTTTTATGATAGAGTTACTAGCCTGATGGATGAAGGGAATGCTGTGGATGTAGCATATCTTGATTTCAGTACGACCTTTGACAAAGTTCCCCATGACATTCTTGCAAAGAAGCTAGTAAAATGTGGGTTGGACAGGGCTACTGTCAGGTGGATCTGTAACTGGTTGACCAACCGAACCCAAAGGGTGATCACGAATGGCTGCTTTTCATCCTGGAGAGAAGTGACTAGCGGGGTGCCACAGGGTTCTGTCCTGGGCCCAGTGCTGTTCAATATCTTCATCAATGACTTGGATGAAGGAATAGAGGGCATGCTCATCAAATTTGCAGATGACAACAAATTGGGAGGGGTTGCTAATGCGCCAGAGGACAGGATCAAAATTCAAAATGACCTGGATAGATTAGAGAGCTGGGCCAAAGCTATAACAAAATGAAATTCAACAGAGAGATGTGTAAGGTCCTACATTTAGGTAGAAAAAATAGAATACAGAAATATAGGATGGGGGACACGTGGCTGGATAGCAGTACGTGTGAAAGGGATCTAGGAGTCTTAATAGACCACAAGCTGAACATGAGTCAGCAGTGTGATGTGGCAGCCAAGAAAGCCAATTGAATTCTCGGTTGCATCAATAGGAGTATGGTGTCTAGATCAAGGGAGGTACTGGTACCACTCTACTCTGCTTTGGTTAGACCTCATCTTGAATACTGTGTCCAGTTCTGGGCACCCCAATTCAAGAAGGACATGGTCAGGCGACCAAAATGGTGAGGGGCCTGGAAGCCATGCCCTATGAGGATAGACTTAGAGAGCTGGGTATGTTTAGTCTCCAGAAGAGAAGGTTAAGAGGGGACATGATAGCCATGTTTAAATATCTGAAGGGATGCTATGTAGAGGAGGGAGTGGGCTTGTTTTCTGCTGCTCCAGAGACCAGCACAAGGAGCAATGGATTCAAGCTGCAGGAAAGGAGATTCCACCTGAACCTCAGGAAGAACTTCCTGACAGTCAGGGCTGTCCGGAAGTGGAATACGCTGCCTCGGAGTGTAGTGGAGTCTCCCTCTTTGGAGGTTTTTAAGCAGAGGCTGGATGGCCATCTGTTGGGAGTGCTTTGAGGGTGTTCCTGCATGGCAGGGGGTTGGACTGGATGGCCCCTGTGGTCTCTTCCAACTCTACATTTCTATGATTTCTCTGATTTATTCTATTTGTATGTTTCATTTATACTGGAGTGGGACACAAGGCAGCTTCCAAAAATACACACATTAAAAACATTTAAAACAGTTAAAAACATTAAAAACATATAAAATTATAAAACATAAAGCAATATTTGGTTTTAAACAAGTTCCCCTAACCAAATGAATTTTAACAGGGAGAATGGTCAAGTACTACACTTAGGAAGAAAGAATTAAATGCACAGATATAGGATAGGTGATACCTGGCTTGAAAACAGTACATGTGAAAGGGATCTAGAAGTCTGAGCCAACCACAAGCTGAACATGAGACAGCAGTGTGATGCAGCAGTTAAAAAAGCCAATGTGATTCTGTACTCCATCAATACGAGTATAGTATCAAGATCACGGGAAGTAACAATACCTCTCTATTCTGTTTTAGTTAGACCTCACCTTGAATACTGTGTCTAGTTCTGGGCACTACAATTCAAGAAGGATACTGACAAGCTGGAATGTGTCCAGAGAAGGGCAACCAAAATGGTGAAGGGGCTGGAAATCATGCCCTATGAGAAACGGCTTGGGGAGCTAGGTATGTTTAGCCTGATGAAGGTTAAGAGGTGGCATGATAGCCATGTTTAAATATTTGAAGGGATATCATGTTGAAGGTGGAACAAACATCTTTTCTGCTGCTCAAGAGACTAGGACACAGACCAATGGATTCAAACTACAGGAAAAGAGATTTCACCTAAACATCAGGAAGAACTTCCTGATGGTAAGAGCCACCTGACAGTGGAATCACCTTCTTTGGAGGTTTTTAAACAGTGGCTGGATGGCCATTTGCTGGGGGTGCTTTGCGTGTGTGTTACTGCATGGACACTGGCTAGGCAGGTAAGGAACAACAAAAAAGGATATTTCAAATATGTTTAAAGCAAGAGAACGATGAAGGAAATGGTAGGACTGCAGCTCAGTAAGGATGATAAAATGCTAACAGATCACAATGAAATGGCAGAACTACTCAACATCTCAGTTTTTTTTCCTCAAAGAGAAGACTATATTCTTCCATACATCAGCACAGACCTTGGCAAGGAAATCAAGAAGACTGATGAGGAGTTAGGAATCACCTGGCTAACCTAAATGAGTTCAAGTCTGTAGGGCCAGATGAACTGTATCCCAGAGTACTGAAGGAACTTGCTGATGTATTTGCAGAACAACGTGCCATCATTCTTGAGACATCTTGGGGAATGGGTGAGTGCCAGAGAACTGGAGATGAGCAAAGCTGGAGATGAGAAGAACAGATGATCCAGGAAGGATTAGAATAGATTATACATGGGTCTATTTGCAAGTATCTTGATGACAATGCAGTGATTAGTAGAAACCAGTATGGGTTTTTCAAGAACAACTGCTGTTAAATTAAGCTTATATCTTTTTTTAAAATCCACTCACTAATTTAATAGATGGTATAGGAATGCTGTGGATATCATTTATCTGGATTTCAGCAAAGCAGCTGGTAAACTGCACCATGATATTTTGATTATTAAACTGACTACATATGAAATAGATGGAAACACCACCAGGTGGATCCATAATTGGTTGGAAATCTGTGCTAAAAAGTGTTGTCATCAGTGGCTGTGCTTCAAATTGGAAGGAACTCTCAAATAGAGTGCTGCAGAGTTTTGTCCTGGGGCTGACACTTTTCAGTATTTTTATCAATAGTTTAGATCTGAACTTTCCAAACTTTTCATGTTGGTGACATACTTTTTAGACACGCATCATTTTGCAACACAGTAATCCAGCTTTACTAGAAAACTGGAGGTTAAACTAAACTTTTGTAAGAGATACGGATACATACATAAATTGTAATAATGAAATGTGTAAGGACACAACATATCTCATGAAAACCTTTCATATATTTTTTAAAATATATGATTTATAAATAATATACATTTCTGAGGTTGTTGTCATTTATGAGTAAAAATATGTAAATATGTGCAAGAATTCAAAAAATTGAATAAAACCAATAATTACTTACCATTTTAATGAGATATATGAGGTTGATAGGATGAACACAGCTTTTCAATATTTGGTGGATTATTAGATGAAGACACTCGTATTTCCTCATCAAGTATTTTTAAGCTTCTACATTTCAGCAAGGAAAGACTCTGGTGAGAGTGGTGGCACCAGGAAAGGCAGCCGCCCCCAATCCCAGCCTGCTGCTGTTGCTCTTGGTGAGGAAAGATGCTGGCAAGAGTGGCAGTGGCAAGTCAGGCTCAGGTGGGGGATCCTTCTTGGCACAGGGAAGCGACACACCTACCCACTTCAAGCGACACACTAACATGTTGCGACACACCATTTGGCAAGCCCTGGTTTCAATTATGGGGTGGTGGGAATCTTTATCACATTTGCAGATGGTACAAAACTGTGAGGGGTAGCTAACACATTGAAAGATAAGAACAAGATTTGAAAGGACCTTCATAAACTAAAAAACTGGGCAGAAATTAATACAATGAAGTTCAGTGGAGACAAATGCAAAATTCTACACTTAGGCCACAAAAACCAAACACACAGAGATAAGATGTTGGCTACTTGGGTCAGCAGTACTACATATGGAAAGAACCTTGGAATGATTGTTGATCATAAGCTGAACATGAGCCAGCAGTGTGATCCTGAAGCAAAGAAAGCAAATGCTGTCTTAGCAGCATTAATAAAAGCATACTTTCCAAGTTGAGGGAAGTAATAATCCCACTATACTCTGCGCTGGTCAGGCTTCATCTGGAATACTGCGTTTAGTTCTGGGTGTCTCATTTTAAGACGGATATAGACAAGGTGGAGTGAGTTCAGAGAAGGGCAATAAGGATGATAAGAGGTTGGGAGAACAAAACATATGAAAAGAAGTTGAAGGAACTGGGCATATTCAGCTTGGTGACAATATATCACTGATGGGTGATCACTGTCACTAAATACCTCAAGGGCTGCCACAAAGACAAAATTGCACATTTGTTCTTATCTGCCTCAGAAGATAGAACTAGGACTAATGATTTTAAGTTACTATACAGTAGAATTTGATTGAACGTTAGAAGGAACTCCTTGACAGTAAGAGCAGTTTGGCAATGGAACCAACTGCCTAGAGAGGTGGTGAGGTCTCATCCTCTGGATGTCTTCAGAAAGAGGCTGGACAACTATCGGCTGGAAATGTTCTAGCTGGAGATCCTGCTTTGAGGAGGGGATTGGACCTGATGGCCTTTAGGACTCCTTCCGATTCTATGATTATATAATATGCATGAACCTTCCTTTACACATATCAGTTGTAGATTAGAAATGGGTGAGAACTTTGTTTCAGTATTTCTTTAATTTTGGGTAGAAAGATTTTTTTTCATTTATTTCTTATTATGTGAAAATCATACAAGAGCTGTGAAAAGGAAGAATTCAGTAAAATAAAATAGAGCAATTAAACAAATAAAATCTGTACATAGAGGTCAGTAGAATTTACCAAATGTCTCAAGAGACGGAAAAAAACCTGAGAAAGAACACTCTCCCCCCACTGGTTTTCAACACTTCCAACAGCAGGCAGGTACAACTTGTTGGTCTCCATGCATGAGAGTTCCATTTTTGGAAAGTCCTTCAAATACTTTGCCTTTTCCCAAAACTGGGGGGTCATGGTGGCATACCAATTAAAACAAGTACTATATAGTTCAAACAAACAAATAAAACAACAACATGAAAATGGAATTGAACTTTCATCTTTGATTGTTTTTTAAAACGTCCCTATGCCTTTTGGGGGATGTAGTGGGAAAATTCAATATATTCTTTGCCTGTCTCATGCTGTTTCAGGCCAAGAAGTTTCTGGTTTACCCCCTGATTTAAGGAAGGCTTCTCCTAGACCTGAAACAATTAGGAAAGGGCATGGCAGAACTGCTCCTAGCAGTTTTATTATTCAGCTTATGGGGTGCACTTTACTTACTTCTGGCCTGGGAAAATCACCAGTAATAACCTCAGCAGCATCTGGTTAATGACAGTTTCAAACAAGTGCAAGGCTGCAGACTTAGCACATGTGACTGTAAGAAGTTCACTTAAAAAAATCAGGATGATTGGCATGATATAATTAGCTGTGTGAAGGCAATGAAAGGAATGAAAGCATGCACATTACATTTAAAGCTTTTTAGCCTAGGATCAATAGAATTTGGGCCTCCACATTTGCTAGGGTTAGGGATACAGAGCCCCCACAAAAGTGAACCACACCACCAAATACCAAAATGTATGTGTGTGTCTGTAGGAAGGGGGCTGAGACATGGTGGGAAGAGTGCTCACCCAGGGTCTAAACCAGGTCAGGGCAAGGAGAGGGAAAGATGGTAGGTCACCATGGGGGCCCTATACTTCCCCTCTCTTGCATATCTCCTTCCTTCGGTGTCCGGGCAGTGAGAGAGGCTTTGTGGTGCTGAGAAACTGGGCTGCGAGCCATTCTTAGCTGGCCAGGCAACAGCTAGTGGAGGAAGAAGAGCACCAGAGGTGGGTTTTTAAAGGGCTGTGTGGCCTGATTGGAACTGGCAAAGGAGGGGATTCTCCCAGAAGAAAAGCACCTGAGGTGGCAATGGGGTTGGAGAAATATGCAAATAATCAAATCCATGAAAGTGAAACCTAGAAATGTAGGGGGCTGACTGTTATGTAATCCCTTAAGAATGAAGGCTCCACAACAGGAGAATATAACAATGTCTCTCCATCCCCCCTCCCCGATTTTTAGCCAAGAATGGCAAGACTGAGCTTTTGGAATTCTCATATGGCAGAAACCATGATAGTGATTGCTCAGTCTCAAATGTAAATTCATTTGTTTTGCATCATTTGCGTCATGACAGAAAAATTGAGAGACTTCAAACAATGCTTGTTAATGCATACTGGCTTCCTTTGCTTATCTGACCGGACTGAACCAGTGTCAGAAAGTGGAAATTATGGAAAAGCAGAACCCATCTACTGTAGGGAACATGAAGGACTTACAGAAGCTCACTTGGGACTGACTGCACATGCATGCTGCTAGTAATGTTTCTAAGCTGGCTTGATGCCTTCCCCCCGCTTTAAGCTTGCTTAGCAAGCAGTGCATGCACAGTCCCAAGCAAGCCTCTGCAAACAAGAACTGAGGGAAGCCTGCTATTTTGATGCTTGCAGTATGACAAGTTCTATTAATTCAACCAAGCGATCTGCTCTTTCTGTAGACAAAACTTGCAACTGTGCGTGTCAGCTTCTGTTGGTAAGAAGAACTGACAAAAGAGTGGATTCCACATTAAATTAATGAAACTTGGCCTTAATTTCGAAGTGTCAAAGGAGCAAATTGTCAGATAATGGGGTGCTGAAAGGCAGGGGCTTCCTGTACTTCACTGCTGAAGCTGTGGGTATGGGTCTCTGGAGAGTATGGATCAGGGCTAATCATCCTGTTGCCCTCAGGGTAATTGGCCTGCAGCCAATATGATTTAATGAATATTGTGTTGGACTGATACTTGGGAGATCGAGGTTCAAGTTCCCACTGATTTTGGTACAGTGATTCTCTCAGCTACTCGGTTGCTGGGAGATGTCACATTGAATTCACTGGAGGAAAGGCAGCATATAAATGTAGTAACAATAAAATTGTCTCATCATAGGGTTTTGAGATAAGCAGGGGAACATATTGCACAATGAAGAAGGAATAAAATGATGATGGAAACAGTACACTGAGGAACTATTAAAAAGAGATAAAAGGACGACAGATTAATTCAAGGAAGAGCCATTTGAAAATGAACCCACCGTTTGAGAAAGTGAAAAAGAAGCTGTGCTTACAGCACTTGGGATATATAAACCACCAGGAACAGACAGCATACCAACAGAGCTGTTTCAAGCTACAGAGACAGAATCCAAATTCTAATGAAAAATTTGCCAACAAATATGGAAAACAAAACAATGACCTATAGAGTGGGAACAATATACATTCCGCAGCTTCCATCTACCTAGTTTTTAAAAATAAAGGGCAGGCCCTCCGTCCTCCTGCTTATTTGAAAAATTTAATCATTCCTAAATATAGGAGAGCTTTTTCCTAGGCTAAGTTTAATATGCTTCCAATTGCATTATTGAAGGGTAGATATAACAATGTACCATACTGTAATTGTTTCTGCCCTTGCGAGGAGGAGAAGATAGAAACGGTGGGACATGTTTTACTGTATTGTTCTTTTTACCGAGATCTTCGATGCCGCTTTATTACTCCAATTTTACAAGGTATACCAGGGAGATCAGATGCATTTTATATCGATTACCTCTTGGCAGACCAGTCTTCTGAAATTACAGCTAAGATAGCGACCTTTTGTTCGGCAGCTATTACCTGTCAGCGTAGGATGTTATCTCAGCACAAATAAGATCAAGAAATTATGTTCTGTTTTTATCATATCAACTTAATTCATATATTTCATATTTATATTCAAAATATAAAATATTTTATGTTCATGTTTTAAAATTTCTACCTTGTAATTTAGTATTTTCTAAAATTGTGTCTTCCAGGGCTTTTATTCATATCTTATTATTGTATTTCGTTCTTTAGATTAATTATTTGTTATGCTGGACTAAAAATAAATGTACACTTGCATACACACACACACACACATATAAAATTTCAAATTTTATAAATTTATAAATTATAAATTTAGAAATTATGTTTTTTTAATTTAATTTTTTTTAATTTTTTAATTTAATTTTAATTTAATTTTTTTTAATCTCCATTCTAAGTTCAAATGTTAAGATTATCTTGTTATATTTTATGTCTGATATCTGTAGAAAAATTTTAACGTAGTCAATTATTGTTCCAATTGTATTGTTTTAATTCTGTTTTAATTTGCTGGCTGCTTGCCGTAACAAATATATACACACACACACACACACACACACATATATATACACATACACATACATACACACACACACACACACACACATTCCAATTCCCAAGAAAGGAGACATCAGAGACTGCAATGACCACTGGACCATTGCATTAATTTCTTAGGAAAGCAAAGTGATACTTAAAATTTTACAATAAGGACTAATCCTAAGACTGCTGCTTCCTGAAAAACAGGGGAATAGGCTCCTGTTGATTGCAGTGGCTGCCTGCTAGGTGGAGATTGGGGGACTTTCATGATCCCTATAAAAAGGAGGTAGGGAGCCAAGACTTCTGACACAACTGTATCTACTCAGACCTACAGGACAGAGGCCATTTCCACACAACGTCGCTATAGTGCAACAGCAGCAAGTTTTTTCTGGTCCAGGAGCTATGTTACTGCGCGTCATCACTAGCCAGCTGTTATCCTGCTCTCAAGCATTGTCAAACTTCCGTATTCTATTTCCAGAAAATATCCATTAAAAGCCTCCTTTAGTGCTTCAATCTCATTAGCTCACTGGTGCAGGAGCGTTCTACTGCTTGATAGCGCTTCCTGTTATCATGGATCCAGCAGTAGGTGGGGTGTGGGTATGCCCAGCTTGTCCCTCCCTGAGCAACTCCTCTGGCATGGCAAGTTTGGAATCTACCACCTCTCCATGTTCATTTTACATTTGTCCTTTGAGTTAATTTTTATTTTTTTAAATACTTTTTTTAGCGCACAAATACATAGTACATAGTAAGTAAATAAATAGTATTATGTACATAGTACATAGTAAATACAAGATACATAGCGCACAAATGCAATAGTGTACTGGCCTGTCATCGGGTTAAAACATGGCTCTGCTAGTACGGCTTCCAAAACAAAAGCAAAAACAAAACTCCCCCTTACCCAATCAGGGGCAGTGGGGCCAGGTACGGGAGTGCCCAAGGATGCTGTAATGTGGAAGGAACACCAGTGGTAATACTGTTACTCATCCGCTTAAGGAGTAAGGATGCAGAAAAGAGTGTTCCTAACCCGACAGCATCGCATGAATGGCAATTACGGGATTGTAACACTACAGTGTGCCAATGGCATCTAGTGTGGAAATGGCCAGGGACTCAAAACTCTTAGGTTTACAACTGGCATTTCCCAAACTACAATACTTACCTAAGGAGGTGAAAAAACAAATCAATAAGGCAAAATTAATATCCAGGAACGATCTACTACAAGACAGACCAAAACTCCAAATGACAGAACAACACTAGTTGTCACTTTGTCAACTGAGACCACTCAAACACAGTATCAGTGAGCTATAGCCAGTTCTGGAGAACAACATAGCCCACTCACAAGCTCTGGGAGACAGGCCACTCACAAGCTCTGGGAGACAGGCTAGACACTCTATAAAACTTAAAACAACTACTCACTTACAACAGGATACATAACATAGATGGTAACACAGGGACAAGACTCTGCCACAAACCCAGATGCCAATTCTGTGCCCACATCTACTGTGGGAGTAATATTACAATAACACAATCCATAACATCACAGGTGCATTTATTTGCTCTTCCTTCAATGTGATATATGCTACACTATGCAGTAACACCAGTTGACACTTGATACTGGACATTTCTTTCTTTCATACATCAACACTAATTGATCACTGTAAAGATCTGAAAGACCTCTTTCACCTTGATCAGCCGTTTGAAAATTTAGGACAAAAGACATGATTTGGATCTTTCCACATCCTATTACATTCTATTCCCCACAATGTATAAATACACTTTACACCTAAAACCTCAATACTCCTCTGTACTGCATCTGAAGAAGTGGGTTTATTATATCCACAAAAACTCTTGCCAAAATAAAAACTAGTCAGTCCTAAAGGTGCTGCCACATTCCTCCCCCCCCACTTCCTTCCTCCTTTTTATGCTGTAAGTGACTAACACAGCTACTTCTTTGAAAACTACTATAATGGTACCACTGAAATGAATCTACCGGATCTGAAACTTTATTATGAAGCATCCACATTAATTTGGTTAAAAGATTGGATTATATTAAAGAATTCAAAATTATTGAACTTAGAAGGATTCAACTTACATTACGGGTGGCATGTATACCTATGGTATGATAAACATAAAAATAACAAGGATTTCATTGATCATTATATTAGGAAAGCAATTTTGACGATCTGGTTAAAAGTAAGAAGGAAATTATATTTAAAATTACCTTATTGGGTTCCCCCACTTGAGGCTTTTTATCAACTGGAAAAAATACAAATGAAAGATTGGATAACATATAGAGATATACTTAAAAAAGAAGGGATAAACATGAAATTAAAAAAAAGAAGAATTAATTAGAGAAGGTTATACATCGCACTGGCTACTACATAGACAACCAGCGGAAAAATATAAATTAGCTAAAAAATATAAGGGAATATCATTGGAGGAAACTGAATTTGATAAAATAATGGAACCAGGAGTAAAACGGCCACTGAGTAAAATTTATAAAATGCTTTTAAATTTAGAATTAGAAAAGGAGACGGTAAAAGATAATATGATAAAGTGGGCCCAAGACTTAGGACATTCAATAACTTTACAACAATGGGAGAATGCTTGGAAAATAAACCAAGAATTCATGAGAAGTTATAACCTGAAGGAAAATTTTTTTAAGATATATTATAGATGGTACTTAACACCATTACAAATTTCCAAGATGAGTAAAACTAAGAAGTCCGCTAAATGCTAGAAATGCCAAAAGATTGGATCATTTTATCATAGTTGGTGGCGGTGTAAAAAGGCAAAAGAATATTGGTTACAAATACATGAACAAATAGTTAAATATCTAAAGGTCAAGTTCCCAATGTCACCAGAGATATACTTATTGAATATATTTGATGGGATAGATTTGAATGTAAGAAAAAAATATTCAAGAATACTATGTTACATGATATATGCGGCGAGAATTATTTATGAAAGAAATTGGAAAGATGCGAATATACCATTGCTAGAAGATTGGATAGAAAAACTGTATGAATTGGCCGAAATGGATAAGTTGACACTAATGCTAGAAAATAAAAATAACAGTAATTTTAGACAGAAATGGGAAATTCTAAACCCCTTATGGAAAGAGAAATGGGGAGACTATGCACTGACAGGATTGCATGATTAATTTCATTAAGATAAGATCTTTGGTATTTATATATATTCATTTAAAGTTTATTAAATATTCAATATTCAATATTTTTAATACTATAAAATAAGACATAAAGTGATCAATTAACTTTAAGAGAATTATTAATATAATGATGTAGGAAGAAATAGAAATGGAAAGCGTTCATAGAAGATTTATAATTAATTAAGTATGTAATGTTTGTTGCATTTGATTAGATCAGAGTGTCTAAACTGCAGTTAAGATTACGGGACAATATAATCATAAAGCAGGATTGAAAAAGAGAATATGAGTATTGACCCAATGATGTAAATGAAAGAAGTCATAGGTATGTTTGGAGTATGTAAGTGGATGTTTTAAAGAATGTATTTATTGTTTACTGTATTTTCTGTTTACTGTATTCACTATTTACTGCATTTTCTGTTTATTGTATTGTTTAATGTATTGTCTATTGTAATGTATTGTATTTGGTTTTGTTTTGTTTTGTTCATGGTTTATAGTAAGTGTACGTATGCTCGTAGATATAATACAATGTATTTCTATGTTCTTGTACGAGTAAGGGATAACACTATAGGATATATATATGACATATCTAGTTATTATGTTATCTAGTTATTATGTTAAATTATTAATTCTCACTAGTGGATTTCCCTGAATAATGAATAATAAACAATAACAAATGATTTAATAAATATTAAATATTAATATTAATAAATATTAAATAATAAATACCACACCAATAGGGTAAAGAAGAAGAACTAGAGGAATCTAATGGGATTATGAGAGTGGTTTACATAGTTATAAATCCAAACTTAGGTGTTGATAGATGTATACATAGGAATAATGATGCATTATTTATAATGTATATGTATTATGTATTGATGTATTTGTAATACATATTGTGTATTATGTAATACGTATTGTGTATTGTGTATAAGGCCTTGTATTGTGTATTTGTTTTGGTTTGTTTGTTTGTTTTTTCTAATTCAATAAATAATTTAATAATTTAAAAAAAAAAGAAAGAAAACTACTATAATGGTACCAATGTATCCCCTACACTAGGGACTATGTAGAGATGCTGAAGATGCAACGCTAAAAAATGGGTAACTCTAGGTTATGCATGTATAAGTGCTCAACAAGATTCCAGCCTTTATCATATATGGAGTGAGAAATGCCATTGCTCAAACTGAATAGAAAAAAAAAGGGAGAGGTACTAAGGATCATATTGCAACCATAAAGTGGATAATGGAACACATCAAAGAATTTCAGAAGCAAATCAGAGAGTGTTTTACAGATTACAGCAAAGCTTTTGATTGTATAGTTCATGAAAACTACAGATCAGTCTCAAAAAATAGATGTGACACATTTGATTATCTTGTACTCAGGACACGAGGCAATTGTCGAGGTGGTATATGGAGAAACAGAATGGTTTCCAATTGGCAAGGGAAGCAGGTATTTTATAACCCTGCTGAATGTGCATGCTGAACATTTGATTCAGAAAAAGGAGATGTGAAAGTTGGAAGAAGGAACATTAATAATTTAAGATATTCAGATGATACCATATTACTAAGCAGAAAATAGCAAAGACTGAAGAAAGTCAAAAAAGAAAATACAAAGTTTTACAGTTGAAAATTAACAAAAATAATAATTACAAATTATTTATATAACTTTACTCAATAGGCACCAAATCCCATCTGACCTTGGAAGCTAATCGGGGTCAGCTCTGGTTAGAAGCTCGAAGACTGCCAATGAATACTAGGTGCTGTAGGCTCTATTTCAGAGGAAGAAACTGGAAAAAGAGGATTCTTTGGCCATTTCTGCCCTACACTGTTATAGTCCTATTATTCCACTTTCAATTCCCTGTGGAATTCTGGGGTTTGTAGTTTCCTGAGGCCAAAGAGCTCTCTGCCTGAAAATCCTAAATGTCCCTCTCTAAACTGCAAACCCCAGGATTCCATAGGATGTTGAAAGTGGAATAATAACACTATAATAGTGTACTATAGAAATGGTCTTTGTCTAAGAGTCTTTCTACACTACACAACTATTGCAGTATGATTCCACTTTAACTGCTATCATAGCTTTGGGACAAATTGTTCTATGGAATCATGGGATTTGCCGTTTAGGGAGGAATATTGAGCATTCTTAGCCAAAGAGCTCCAGTACATCCCAAGACTACAAACCGCAGGATTCCATAGGAGGTAGCCATGGTAGTTCAAGCTGAATTATAGTACAATTGTGCAGTGCAAAAGGACCCTAAGAAAACGCTATGGAATTCGCTGGGCTGCTGTAAGTTGACAGCCAGCTTAAAGGCACACACACACACAAAGTATATGATGAAGATATTGAAAATCTTAAAAGATTTTCCATACCTTGGTTCATCATTAATCACCATGGCGACTCCAGTCAAGAAATCAGAAGAAAGACGAGAAGTTGGAAGGGCAGCTATGAAGGGACTAAACCATATCCTCAAGTGTAAAGATACATACCTGCAAACTGAAGTTAATTATGCATGCCACCATACTTCTGATTTCTATACATGACTGTTAAAGTTAGAATCATAGAGCTTGAAGAGATCACAGGGGCCATCCAGTCCAGTACCCCTCCATGCAGGAACGCACATCAAAGCACTCCCAACAGATGGTCATCCAGCCTCTGCTTAAAAACTTCCAAAGGAGACTCCACCACACTCCCAGGCAGTATATTCCACTGCCGAACAGCTCTGACTGTCAGGAAATTCTTCCTGAGGTTTAAGTGGAATCTCTTTTCCTGTAATTTGACTCCATTGCTCCTTGTCCTAGTCTCTGGAGAAAGCTGATAGGAAGAGAATTAATCTATTTGAAATGTGCTGCTGGAGAAGAGTTCAGCTGATACCACAGACACCCAAAAAGATAAATAAATGAGTCCAAGAAAAAATCAAGCCAGACTTCTCTCTAATAGGAAAGATTACCAAACAGAGACTGTAACACTCGCAATATTCCAGCCATCAAAATTAATTATATTCATTAGTATTGTTGTGGTATTTATTGAAATAAAATCAAAATAAAATACCAAATAAATAATAGATAAAAATATTTAATAATTATTATGTAATAAATAATAATACTTTAAATTATTTATTATTTAAATTAAATTATTATTAAATTAAATTACTAAATTATTATTAAATTATTACATTAAATTAAATTATTATTTAAATAATTATTATTTAATAAAAATAAATTAAAAATAAAATATTAAAAAAAGGTATAAATTGTAAGATGCATTTTTACAAGGATAAAAAAAACCCTAATCTGTACAAAACTGTGCCCCTCAAGGATCAGTACTGAGTCTTATCTGAGGTCTGTGCCCTAGCCAACTGCCTGGTTGGTCTAATGAGGGAATCAGCCCTGAAAGGAAGGGATCTTTACTGGAGTTTCGAGTAAGATTTAGCTTTAACCCCCCCCCCAAAAAACCCTGACAAATGCAATAGGTACAGCTATTCCCAGTACAGAGAAGACTATATAGTATTGTTACTGCCCTGGCTAGCCCGAGCTTGGGGGATATAAAAAGATATCTCTTGATATCAATAATTTGGCCACAAATACCCATTCCGCTCCACGTGCTTGCGAGGCCCCGGACAAGCACGCATACAGGCTCAGCTGATAATCGCTGTAATATTCCAAAACAATACAGGCAGGCCAGAAATAGCCGACTCGCAGCTTCAGGAGACTTCAAAGGCAAGTACCTTCATTAAGTATGCACGCAACTTTCAAAAGATCTTCTGCCCCGCGCTGGCAGCTTGACGATCGAGCTATGCAACGCTCAAGTACTTCGTGTTTGCATATTGGCTATTCTATTGACAATTTGGTTATAATTCAATCATTCAAATCTGACCTTTCGGAGGCTTTGTCTCCAGCCCCAAATCCATTGTTTTCCCCAAGTACGAACTAGCCTGTGGTCACAATTCTCCCTATAAAAACCCCTAACTTTGAGCGCTTCCTTGGATCGCTCTTGGCTTCCATCCCGCCTTGCTGTCGCTTTCTCCAGAGAGCCTTCCCCTCAGCCCCACGTGCTAAGATCCATGCTCCCCAGCTTCTCCGCTTCTAACTGGGCTTCAGGACAGGTGAAGTATCATGCAAACTAACAACTCCTCTAAAAATCCCTCTATCCCACTCCAACCTTTATTTCTCTAGTTATCTTGTGTGAGTGTGCCGCATACATTGTTTGACTGTGTTTTTAATAAAACATCATTTATTGTTTCAACTTCTGTGTGCTCCTTGACTCGGCCTGACCCCGTAAACATAGGGTTCAAGATCTCGCTACGTTACCCTGCCTCTCGTATTGCTAGGCTGTGCTCTTGGCTAATTTCCCCAACTTGTATAATTGAGAGCGCATTTAGGTGTCCCTCTCGGGACCCCAGAAATCAGGTGGAGTAACGTGGGCAGCCTCTGTACCCCTAATTTAAGTAGGAGTCACGAACCTTCTCAAAACAGGTTGGCACAGACTTAGGTGACGGCCGGTCAAGTCGCTAGAGCGCTGTTAGGCAGGAACACGTGCGTGTGTGTGAAATCTGTGTGTGTGAGCTCTAGGAGCTACTCTATCGGGTTGGGAATCTGTCCCCCTTTCTTGCTTGGTTTGTGTATGTCAGCTGCCCCGGCATGGTCACTGCTGGCCCTTGGGCAGTGAATCATCGGCCAATAGCAAGGGGTGTGCACAAGCTGTCCTGGGAAGTACCTTCCTAACCTGGGGTCTATCGCGGGCTGAGATCCGAAGCGTGTAGAGACATTAGGAACAGTCTACATCCATCCAACACCATAGCGGCAAGGCAATAGCACTTAGGGAAGAAATCCCCCCCCCCCCCAGAGAAGTATACGGGTGCGTCCTGTCCTTGTTAAGTTAGAGCGCGGGTGCGTCCAGCTGGCAGTTGTGAAAGCGCGGGTGCGCCCCAGCTGTTTGAATTTCGGGTGCGTCCCAACTTGTTTAGGGTTTCAAGAAGTTTGTCCCGAGGTGGAGGCAGGCGCCCCACACCCGAAAAACTGTTAGGAACGGTTTTGGTTTAGGTTCCCATCCCTTTGCTTTAGGTGACCTCCCTGTCCCCAAACCGTTACCTCGTCTTTTAGTCCCTAAGCTGGCCAGGTGGAAGGTCGGGCTTAGGTGTACAAAAGTGACTTTGTTTGGGCAGGCTGGAGATACGTTCCCATCCCTCTTTCCTAGATAAGTTCCTCAGAGTTCGTCTACCAGAGTTCGTCTACCTACCCAGGGGTCTAGGTGATCCTATCCGTCACTCCAGTTCCTGGTCCCGCTTTTGGTAGTTTGTAGGTTAGGAATGGCTGAGAGCAAGGTTGCAGTTAAGGACCTCCTGTTGGAGAAGAAAGTCCGTGGAAAGTCAGAGAAGTGGGTGGTAGGCAAAGGGAAATGTCCCTGGAAGGAGTCTAGCTTCCAGACGACAGACCCCTTTGCCACGTTAAGGGAGGCGTACGCTCAGGCACGCCAGACAAAGAACCCATTTGGGCCGTCAAAGGAGGCTTTGGCAGCCTGGGGACTTTGGCTGACTGCCCGAGATGCCTCAAAAGCCCTGGTTGAGGCCAGAGAGAAACTAGCGCAGACAGAGAAGGAGAATGCCCGGCTTCAGGCCGAGATGGAGGCGCTGTGCGCGGACAAGGTAACGTTTGTGTCCACCATCCAGGCCTCCTCACAAAAGCTGAATGATGCCACCTTGCTGGCTCAGACTTGGGAGGAACGAGCCCACACCTTAGAGGCTGAGCTTGCCCATGCCAAGTCTGCAGCCAAGTTTATGGTAGGGCAAGTGAAGGAGCAGCAGGAGGCTATGAACCATGTAGCTTGCCACCAACAGATAGTGGTGCTGGAGAGCCAGCTCCGAACGCGCAAAGCCTTAATTTCGGCTGTGTGCCCGGAACTGCTCCCAACGTTCACTGAGGACTTTTCTGGGGAACCGCTGCCAGAGGATGCTCGGGTAACCCTTTCCCACAATCCTGACTGGACGGACCCTAAGGTCCCAGTCAAACCAGTGGAGACCAGGTCCATGACAGGCGGACCACCCCCTTGGCAAAGGTAGTTCTGATAGGGCAGAGACCCAGGAGATGCAGGTCACCAAGACTAGGGTCCCCTGGCGAGCCACTGAAGCAAAAGCAATAGCAGACCAGTTGGGTCCATTAAATCGGTCCACGGGAATAATGTGGTTGAATGCAGTCATACATTCCCATCCTATAGCCAATGGCCAAGACCTGACCCAACTGGCTCAGCTTTGCATGTCCCTCCGAGCTTCCGACTCTTGAATCGGCCGTGGCAGCTAGAGGCCTGGTTAGGCTCGAGGCCCATGACTGGATGAGGGAGGTCATTAGAATTTTGTGGCCCGGATAGAGTGCGAGCGTGCTCTACATCATGGAGCAGCAGGGTCCTCATGAGAACCCTGAGGCTTACATGGCACAGAAGCAGCTCTTTGCCATTCTCGCCGAAAAGGTCCCTTTGACACCCACGGATATGACTTTAACCATCTCGAATTTAAGACACATCTGTATGGAGGTCTTAATCATGAGACTAAAATGGCTCTCGGTTTGGTGGATCCAGCCACCACCAACTGGGAGGACTGAAGGCTGAAAAGGTCCCTTTGACACCCACGGATATGACTTTAACCATCTCGAGTTTAAGACGCTTCTGTATGGAGGTCTTAATCCCAAGATGAAAATGGCTCTCGGTTTGGTGGATCAGACCACCACCAACTGGGAAGAATTTGGGAACAACCTCCGGCGGGTCTCCGACCTGCTCCGTGAGGCAGGATCCCTTAAAAATCCCACCAAGCCAAACCGAAGGGACCCCGGGAACTGGGAGCCCATAGCCGAGGTTACCTACTCGAACTATGGGCCCCATTCCCAACACCGTAAGATGGTGCCGAACTCTGCCTCGAAGGGGAACTGGAACTCACGCCCCAATCCTAGGCAAGACAACCAGCGCTGGCAGCCTAGGGACTCCCGAGGCCAGCCCGGCAGGGCAGGGAATTCTGCGCCTCCGCCTGCTGTCCCAAAACAGTCTCCAGACTTGAGCGCTCCCAGGGAGACGTCTGGAGGATACGACCCAACTGCCCAAACGTACTCATCAGATCGAGTACGCCTTTGGGGAATGTTACGCAGGTTCGGACTG
Source organism: Cyclura pinguis (assembly GCA_030412105.1). Lineage (NCBI taxonomy): Eukaryota > Metazoa > Chordata > Lepidosauria > Squamata > Iguanidae > Cyclura > Cyclura pinguis. The sequence continues at coordinate 20,037 of JASZZK010000022.1, forward strand.
GACATGAGCCAGTTTGATAAACGCCCCACATCCAAACTACTTGAGTCTGTGGAGAAGCAGCTCCAGGCGGGCGGTAAACAGCCGGTCCAGGCCGTGACCAACGGCCCCTCTCCGGCTGGATACTACCCTAACCTGGAGCTGCAAGAAAGGGGTGCCCTCGGTCCAGGAAGCTTCCCCGCAACGTTGTGGCTAGGTTGAAGCCAGACAAGTGGGGAAGGTTCTGGGTGAAGGCAGCCATAGGGACCGAGAGGGATAAGACTCCTGCCACCCTGCTTGTAGACTCAGGTGCAGCAGTAAACGTGCTGCACCCCAAACTAGTCAGACACGGTGAACCTAGGAGAGGATGATGGCCTTTTGGGCATCGGCTTCCTCCGAGGAAACAAGCTCACAGTTGATTACACGAATGGGTTTCTATGGCAGCTAGATCAGGGGCCAGTAGAGATTTCAGCTGTGCACCGTTGTGCCGCCATTAAAGCTCCTGCCCCTGTGCATTGTGTGACGAGCGACCCACGGGTGAAGGCTTTCCCAGAGGTCTGGATAAAAGACAAAATTGAGTGTGGGACCATAAAAGGAGCCTGTGTCTTGATTGAAGGCCAGGATCCCCCGCCTCAGAAACGATACAAATACCCAGCAGAAGCAGAGGAATGCATAGGGAAAACCACTGAAGGACTCGTCAAGTGGGACGTAGTCACCCCTATGCAGTCCATCTGCAACGCGCCCTTATGGCCAGTGCTGAAATCGGATGGCAAAACGTGGAGAATGACTGTAGATTTCAGAGCTTTGAACTCCATCACTCCTCCCGTGGCGCCAGTCATGACTAAATATAATGAGATCCTGTCCGCCATCGCGGCAGGAGCCAAGTATTACAGTGTCTTGAATTTGGCAAATGCGTTTCATTCAATCCCGTTGCACGAGGCATCTTGGTATAAATTTGCCTTCACGTTCTGGGGCAACAGTATGTGTTTAAATGCACGCCGCAGGGCTTCCACTCCAGCCCGAGCATTTGCCATGCCCATGTGGTCAAGATGTGGAACAAGCTGCAGCCAGCTTCAAGGTCCCACGTCTTGTCCTACATGGATGATATTTTGATTCATTCCAATTTGGAGGAAAAGACCAGGGAAATCACCCATGAGGTGTCAGGAATCCTCCATGACATCGGCTTTAAAGCCAACCGAGAAAAAGCCCAATTGGTGTCCACTGAGGTGAAGTACCTAGGGCTTTGTCTAGGCACCAAAGGTCGCACTCCCGATGCACAACGGGTAGAAGTAATTTCGAAGTTACCAGCCCCCACTGACGTGCACTCCTTGCGTTCTCTTCTGGGAACATTCAACTTTTCTAGAGATTTTATACAATCCTTCACCACCAAGGCAAGGCCTGTATATGCCCTATTAAAGAAGAATGGCCAGTGGGAATGGGGACCGGCACAACAGCAGGCATTCGCTCAGCTTAAGGAGGACTTGATGAAGGCACCAGCTCTTGCGCATCCGAGTATGGCCAAGCCGTTCCTTATACAACTAGCCACCTCGGATAGGAGTATAGGAGCAGTCTTGTCCCAACATCTTAACGGCACTCAGCGTGTGACAGCATACGCCTCCAGGAATTTGGACCTACATGAGACCAAATTTACGCCCTGCGAGAAGACTTCCCTCGCATTAGTCTGGGCTCTAACACACTTGGAGTTTATGATAGGAGGCGCCCGTGTGATTGTCCAGACCCCCCCCCCACACCCTTAAGTACATCTTTTCAGGAAAAGTCCAGAATGGCCAGGTGTCCAATGCCTGGATTGCCAAATGGACTATTTCCTTGGTGTCACGTGGGGTGGATTTCAGAAGCAGCCGCAGGACCCACCAGCTCCCTATGGTCTAGTTGTGACCGGAGCCATGCATGAGTGTCCCTTGCCACCGTTGCAGAATAGCAAATGGCCAGTGGAATGGGGAGCCTCCCTTGAGGAAGCTCAATTACAGGGCTTTGTCTGTTGGTTCTGTGATGGATCATCCATGCACGTGGACGGCAGCCCACGGACAGGCTATGGAGTGATCCGAGTCACAGACTCCTTCACCCTACAGGGGAAAGCCCGGCCACACTCCAGCCAGGTGGCAGAAGTAGAAGGTCTGAGGGCTATCGTGGAGCACGAACCGCTTGACTGCCCCCTGGCCATCTATACCGACTCTGATTGGACTGCCAAGGTAGCCAGTGTCCAGTTATCAATCTGGCTCCAAAATGACGTCAGAACATCTGATGGGAAGCCCATAGCCCATCTAGAGAAATGGGTCAGGATTGCAGCCCAGATTGGAGAACGGACTGCCCCTACACGGGTTGCTCACGTCCGAGGGCACCAGAAGAAGGGCACGGCTACATGTATTTGGAACAACAGGGCAGATGCCACAGCTCGGGATGCCGCTCTACAGGACGATGGGGCCCCCATCGCTGCTATAAAGGTCAACCCAAAAGAACAGCTGATTCCTCCCATGTTTGACCTGGGAGTGTTGCAGAAAGGCGATTCCGAGATCTTGGAATTGGCCAAGAAAGGCTCGGACGAGTCTGGTCAGTTCAAGATCTCCCAACTGGATGGTGTGTTTTGGACCATCGATGCCAGTGGCCAGTGCCACTGGATCGTACCCAAAGACCTCCGCAGCGACATCATCCAATTTGTGCACGAGCAGGGACATTGAGGGCGAAGTGTGACTCTGGACAGGGTAAGGGAAACCGGGTGGTGGCCACAAATCAAGCAGGACGTAGACCAGTGGGTCGACAACTCCTTGGCTTGCGCCATGGTCAATGCTGACACCTCCGGCCCCAAAGCGCCCATCCAGCATCAACGCATCGAGGGTCCCTGGTCAAAAGTCAAAAAGTCAAAAAGACTTTATAGGACCTTTACCTACGACCCCTCGTGGGAACAAATATTGTTTCACCATCATTGATCCATTCAGCAAATGGATCGACGCATTCCCGTGTAGAGACAACACTGCTAGCACAGCTGTGCGGTTGCTGTTCAACAACGTCTGGGCTCGCTGGGGCGTGTCACGTGACCTCGACCGGCTCTTTGAGTTCACTTCAATGGGGAAGTGACCCGAGAGCTGTGCAGGGCACTGGGCATACGCCAGCGATTCCACATCGCGCATCATCCGCAAAGCTCCAAGCAGATTGAGAGGACCAACCGTTCCTTGAAGGAAGGGCTCCGAAAGGTTGTGCGCTCCTCTGGGAAAGATTGGGACACCAAGCTGCGCATCATTTTGATGGCCTTCCGAGGCACGGTAGCCTCTCATGGCTTCACGCCGCACATGGTGATGATTGGGCGGAAGATGATGCTGCCCGAGGCATTTTGGGTAGACACTAGCCTCCCCTCCGATTTAGAACCGGTGGTTCTAAATAACGAGTGGGTGAGGAACGTAGTACAGCGTATCGGACAAGTGCAAAGACAGGTGGCTGCCCAATTGGGCAAAAACCTGCAGAAAATGGATAAGAGACTGGGATGGGTCCATCATCCTTGCCAGCGGGAGGAGGGACAGCTAGTCCTATATAGAAACTTCTATACGCACAAGTACTCCCTCGATGCCAAGTGGGTTGGCCCCGTCCCCATTGTGAAGCGAATCTCTCCAGCTGTCTATCAGGTGAGAATCCCCTGAAAGAAGGGAAACTGGCGGAAGTTCTTCCATGTCTCTCAGCTGAAAGAGTGGAAGGGTCAGCTAGTCGATCCAAAAGGCATCGTCGACACAGACCCGCTTGAGGAAGCCACTGGGAAAACGCCCAATGTAATTGCTCCTCAAGTGTCTTTAAATTACACAGATATACCAGAAATCGACTTATCTGAAACGTTTGTGTCCATCTATGAAGTGTTTGACAATGGCTAAACTGGCATTGTTTGTGCGGGACGGACAGGAGTGGCAACCTCTCCGACTTCCCGATTGTGTATATAGTTCCTTGGGTGTATTTGGGATGTGGTGTTGTTTTTGTTGTGAATTGTTTTGAATTGGATGTCCCATTGGTTTAAAAATCCTATCCAAAGGTGACCATTATCCACCGCTTGCCCCCGGAATCCTAAACTTCAGCCAGATTTCATCCCAGTAGGCTTTGTGCCGGTAATTTGCATTTATTTTATACATTGGCTACTAATCATGTCAGTTCTTTTGTTAAAACTCTAATAGGTTAATTGATCCGGAGGACCGGGAAGATCTCGAGGTCATACCATCGCCCCTGAGTATCGTGTGTGGGGGTGACGAAGAAAGTTGCCGCTCCATCTGATGGTCTGTGCTTGGAGATTCCTGGTTCCTCGACAACACCTGAGACCGTGAGGGAAGGTGACCACGCAGCCTTCCAATTGCAAAGATGGACTTTTGCCATTCCTGCTACCATTTACTCACCCGAGAAAACCCAACGAACTGTTCCAAGCTCCAAACTCTGCAAAGCTTCACGGTTCCTGAACTTGCAGCATGCCAGCTAAGCTGCACCAACTTGGACATTTTGTTGCTGTTCCCGCTCTGCTGCTCGGATGGACTTATGTTTTGCTCACCCGCCCCAGCTGCAAGACTTGTCCTGTTGCAAAGGCAGGTGCAGAGACTTTTGCTCGCACCTCACCTCCCCCGGACTACGAACTCTCATTCCATCTTCCACATTGAACTGATTGCTCCTTGGATTGCCTTCATTGCCAGACCCTGCATTGGATTTACAGTATTTCATTGATTGCATTTGCTATTTACAACCATTGCTCATTCTTTGACAGTTCCCTATTGATGGGACAGTTTGACATTGATTATTGTTTTATTGATTATTGTTTAATTGACGTCTGTGTGCATGTGTTTAGGTTTAGGTTTTAGTTAGGAATGTTGTTATAAGATAGAAACCCTTCGCTTTCCCTTTTTCCTGTGGAGTAATGCTACCACCCAATCTGTAAGCCCCTATTGGGCTCTAAAATGATTTTTGATTTTTAATTGGAAAATGTTCGATATTGTCCCCAACACCGCCCATTTTCGGGGGGGGGGGATTGTTACTGCCCTGGCTAGCGTGAGTTTGGGAGATATAAAAAGATATCTCTTGATATCAATAATTCGGCCACAAATACCCATTCCGCTCCACGTGCTTGCGAGGCCCCCGGACAAGCACGCATACAGGCTTGGCCGATAATTGCCGTAATATTCCAAAACAATACAGGCAGGCCAGAAATAGCCGACTCGCAGCTTCAGGAGACTTCAAAGGCAAGTACCTTCATTAAGTATGCACGCAACTTTCAAAAGATCCTCTGCCCCGTGCTGGCAGCTTGACGATCAAGCTATACAACGCTCAAGTACTCCGTGTTTGCATACTGGCTATTCTATTGACAATTTGGTTATAATTCAATCATTCAAATTCTGACCTTTTGGAGGCTTTGTCTCCAGCCCCAAATCCATTGTTTTCCCCACGTACGAACTAGCCTGCGGTCACAATTCTCCCTATAAAAACCCCTAACTTTGAGTGCTTCCTCAGATCGCTCTTGGCTTCCATCCTGCCTTGCTGTCGCTTTCTCCAGAGAGCCTTCCCCTCAGCCCCACGTGCTGAGATCCACCCTCCCCAGCTTCTCCGCTTCTAACTGGGCTTCAGGATAGGTGAAGTATTACCCAAGCAAACAACTCCTCTAAAAATCCCTCTATCCCACTCCAACCTTTATTTCCTTAGTTATCTGTGTGAGTATGCTGCATACACTGTTTGATTGTGTTTTAATAAAACATCATTTATTGTTTCAACGTCTGTGTGCTCCTTGACTCGGCCTGACCCTGTAAACATAGGGCTCAAGATCTCGCTACGTTACCCTGCCTCTCGTATTGCTAGGCTGTGCTCTTGGCTAATTTCCCAAACTTATATAATTGAGAGCGCCTTTAGGTGTCCCTCTCGGGACCCCAGAAATCAGGGTAACAGTATCTGGCCTCCACATAGGTGTTGAAGATGAGGGAAAAAAGAGAATCCCTAAATCAGCACTTAACATAAATACCACGGAATTCAAAGTCAGATTTTTAAGAATTAAGCACTTGCAACCTGGGATTAAGACTGAAAATTCTGTCAATTTTCAGTTTCTCCTATATTTGATTTTCTTTCAGCTCCAGTTCTTTCCATTCAAAATATAAAGGAATCTGTAAATTTGGATAAATTCTTATAGAAAACTAGAGACTGGATCAATGGTTTTCCCAAGTCTAGCAAAAATGAACTTTAGCAAAATTCTCACAAATTCTTATTCACAGGGTCAGGACATATCAGAGTGCTGTATCAAGGTTTGGAGCGGTCATTTCATCTCATGGCTAGGTTAGATATAGGTGTTGTTGTTATTGTTATTTTGTTTGTCTTCAACTTGTTTCTGACTTATGTTGACCCTCAGGCAAATCTATCACAGGGTTATTCTTGGCAAGATGTTTTCATAGGTGTTTTGGCTTTGCCTTTCTCTGAAGCTGAAACAATGTGACCTGCCCAAAGTTACCCAGTGGGTTTCCATGACTGAGCAGGGATTTGAGCCTCCAGAGCTGTAGTCCAGCACTCAAAACACTGCAGCACACTGGCTTTCAAACATAAGTATAGAGGCAGTGAAAGCAAGGGAAAAAAAACAGTCACAGAGAAGTTACAGGATCTGTGGACCTGTCCTTCTCACCCTCCTCCAAGCTGGGATGCAGGCTTTGCTAGGTGCCAGTTAAAGCTGGCCCTAACTTTGGGCCAAAGTAGATATTTGTAGGGCAACATTATTGTTCCATCATAAGAACATAATAGTATAGTTTTACATAATGAGTGTCACAACCAATGTTCTAACCACAGGGAAGAATTCTCTAGGGATCAAGATCAGAGGCTGGAAGAATCAGTGGCCTTCCTAGCTGATGGATTGCAGGTGGTGATGCAATTAAATAACTTCGGGCACTAGACTTTCTGCTCTTAACAATGTGCTTAAAATGTGGTAAGTCTGCCCTGTGCTGTAGCATCTGGTGGCCTTCTTGCTTATTATGCTGATTGGGGACTTGGATGTCTACCCCAAAATCCTGCCCTAAAACCACCAATGAATGCAGGAAAAAAAATGTAGAAACTTCCACTTAAATCAACAACAACTTCAGGAGAATTGGGTGATAGAGATGGAACTAAAGTTAAAGACGGCATACAAGCCTGAATAAACTTTAGAGAAATACCACTGCTCAGACATCCGCAGTGTGCCTTCCCAAGATGCCTTGACTATTGCCAAAGATGACTGTGGAACTGTTTTTTAAAAAAATTCAATGAATGCTTGAAGAACTTGAAATTCATATTCAGACATCCTGCTGTGGAACATTTCAAGGCTGAATTATTTCTTTTTCTTTCCCTGGATGGCTTTCAAAGACTGAAAGCTATGAATATATTCCAGTACTTAGGGGGTTGCAAAAAATCTCCCAGAATGGAACTGTTCATCATGTGGAACAGTGTTTCTGAGACTCTTTTAAAGTGAGGTGCCCAAACTGCTTACTCTTTAGCTACCCATTGATATTTCTAAATAAGTCCTTGACAAGTGCATTTTTTAGTCTGCAGACTACAACTCATTTAGTTCAGGTCCAGAATAGTGCTCATCACCATTACATAGCACCAAATAGGCTTGCATTACCATGTACACAAACAACAGAGGAAGCTGGGAGCAGTCCTACATCTACATTACCTTTTTTCAAACTACACCGTAAAACTTGTGTTCATCCCATATCTGTTTCCACTAGGGATGGGAAAAATTCAGTACTAAGGAGGGTCCATGTTGTACCTGTCTGGCATGAAGGTGTTAGGAGCTCTCTGGAGGAAAAAGAGAGAATGCAATTCTAATTCAGCACATACAAACATGTACTGGAATTTAGAACAGAAGTGTACCTATGAAGAGAGGGAAATGAAAGCATTGTTCCCCAAACAGGAATTATGCCCTCAATGAAATTTTCCATCAGTTCCTAAATTTTGAGCATCATAACAACTTAAAAATTCAGTTCGGTATTTAGAAATACAGTTGAGATACGTAAAGAAAAGGGAGAGGCAAAGTTACAAGGGAATACAGACATAACAAATATACCTATATATTCATGTGTAAGTGAAGGTCATTCTGCAGACAGAGGAAAGTGCCAGCACTGTCACTATTTTCCCATCCAGGCATTCAAAAAGTCCTTTCGCCACTCTAGTCAGAGAAGGGGATGGTTCTTCTTCTTCTTCTTCTTCCTCTTTTTAATCAAAGTTAAGTTACAGTACTAAATTATCAAAAAAGCCATCTCATTCTCTGACTAGAGTGGCAAAAGGTGAGAGCTTAGTCCATCATGGGAGAACCTAAAAGAAGCATTGACCTAGAAGCATAGAATCATAGAGTTGGGAGAGACCACAGGGGCCATCCGGTCCAACCCCCTGCTATGCAGGAATTCACATCAAAGAACTCCCGACAGATGGCCATCCAGCCTCTGCTTAAAAACCTCCAAAGAAGGAGACTCTACGATACTCCCAGACAGCATATTCCACTGCTGGACAGTTCTGAGCATCAGGAAGTTCTTCCTGAGGTTCAGGTGGAATCTCCTTTCCTGCAGCTTGAATCCATTGCTCCTTGTCCTAGTCTCTGGAGCAGTGGAAAACAAGCCTGCTCCCTCCTCGACCTGACATCCCTTCCAATATTTAAACATGGCTATCACGTCGCCTCTTAACCTTCTCTTCTGCAGACTAAACGTACCCAGCTCCCTAAACTGCTCCTCATAAGGCATGGCTTCCAGACCCTTCACCATTTTGGCTGCCCTCCTCTGGACACGTTACAGCTTATCAATATCCTTCTTGAATTGAGGTGCCTAGAATTGCACACAGTTTTCCAAATGAGGTCTAAACAAAGCAGAATAGAGTGGTACCATTACCTTCCTCGAACTCCTCTACTTAAAGCTTCATGTGGAGAGAGCCCATAATGGCACTTTAGGACATATACTCAACTTATATTTTTTCCCATACCCTTAATAAAGCACATCCAACATAACAATGATTAAAATCAACATTAGCTTTGAGTTGATCATACTACAGAAATGCATGCCACCCAAACTTCATATCAAATCCTTCTAACTGTAAAAGCCTTCTAGCTGTAAAAGCCTATCTCTTTAAAGATATTTGGTTGACTTATAAAGACCTTTTAATGATGGAAAATGGGCATTTTAAAATGAAATCAATTGAGGAACTCATCCAAGAAGGTTATGATGTGGATTGGTTTTTATACAGACAGTTGACTGAACAGTTTAAAATGGATAAGAATTTATACGATTTTGAAATGTTTAAATCTGAATTTGAAGAACAATTATGTGCTGAGGAGGAACATTTGATTGACAAAATGTATAAGTTATTATTGAAAACTGAAACAGAAGCTGAACAAGTAAAAGTTTGTATGATTAAATGGGCACAAAATGTGGGACATCATATCCAGATAGAACAGTGGGAAAAGATATGGTTAAAAGAGATGAAATATAGTTTCAGTTATGATCTTAGGGAACATTTTTATAAAATGACTAGCGTATTTACCCCGCGTTGCCTGGGATTTTATTTTCTCATAGGTAACACTTGTTAGAAATACCTTAGGAAGTACTTTACCTTAGGAATTAGATGCGGTTGAAATACAGAGATTTATGTCTCTAATTCCACAAACTGTCCTGTCCAGTACCTGTAATTTTTCCCCATAGTCATCAATCCAATCTGTATTCAGAGTTATTAACATGCAGAGGGAGGTAGTTTTTAGTCCTTAATGGTGATTTTTAACTCAGATTTTAGTGGACAAGCTGATGCTTTTTTTACTGTTTTCTATTTTTTTTTAACCTCTTTAACATTGGAACTTTTAAACATTAAATTATAAAGCTCTGAGATTTTAATAACCCCAAAATTTTTATTACTTAGGGCTTTAATTATTTAAGATTCTAAGATTTTAAGACTTTATTTGATAGCTGTGATCATTTGACAATTAACCTACTGAAGCTTTTGGAAGGTCAGCTGAGGGCTAGCTGAGTTCTGGCAGAGTGGAGTCCAGGCAAATTACAGCTGGGTTGTTTACATCAGAGAAGGCACTTCTATTCACTACTATTCCTTAAGCACTGCTGCCTTACCATTTTCATCTGGATTGTCGACTGTTGATGGTATATTTACCCAAGATGAAGAAGCTTATATACAATGGTCCTTTTCCATAGCTGTTTGCATTTTTGGCATTGTCTCTATTATCTTTATTTGTCTACAATTTGGAACTCACAGCTGAAATGCTAAAGTGGTGAGCAGAGGCTTGAGGTTGTATCTTTGACCTGTTGGCTGGCCGAAGAGGAGGAGGAAGGGAGGATATAGAACTTTCTACCATCCTATGAAGGTCAGATACTGATTGATGATGTGGGGCAGCGAGCTGTGAACTGTGAACTGTTTATTATTCCTTTGTTTGAAGGTCCTACAGTGTTTGGCAGAGAAGAGACTGAACTAGTAGTGAACATTGATAGTAACAAACACTGATAAGCCCTGCTTTTGAGTATGAGGAATTACCTCTGGGGTGTTCTGATGAAACTTTGATAAAGCCTGTGAACTAAGATGAAAGAAGAGCCCGAACAGCTGCTGCCTACTACAGTCTGGATGTAGACCTGAGTTCGAGAGGTGCACCCAGGGTCTTATATGCTACTCAGCCTATTTGCTTCGGGATTGTAAATTTGAACTGCACTGCCTTCTTTGTGAAAACAGTATTTTTTAGACCTCATTTTTCTTTTTCGTTTCTTTTAGACTTTCAGATATACGCCGATCACATGTTTTTATCTTATAGTTTTATATATATATATATATATATATATATATATGTGTATGTATGTATATGTATATGTATATGTATATGTATGTATCTGTTTAGCTACTTAATTATTTAGTTATTTAGTTAAGTAATTATTATTTACTTAATTCAGTTCTTTTAACTTTTAGTTGAAAGCCAATTAATATGACTTCTAGAAAGAGAGTCCAGGGAAGTCCTACTTATTCTTCTCCCCTTAAAATTAAGCAGCTCAAGATTGACGAGTTTTTTAAACCCGATAGGCAGCTATTAGATGTTTCTAAATTTACAATTCCTACCTCTAATAGGTTTGATGCTCTAGAAGAGGAAAGCTCAGAGCCCCAGTATTTACAAGGCAGAAACAATATAACTAATAGCAACCTGGTAGATGGGAGTAGACATGATGACATTCAGGAGATTATTTCTTCTTCTAATGATAGGATGCTTTTAGAAAAACAATATAATTTGGTGGCGGTAACTGTAAAAAGCATTTATAGTGAATTAAGAACTATCTCAGACAAACTGGACTGTCTTACCTCCACTATAAAAAGGGAAACTCATACATTTCCTTTGAAAACGATCACTAAGAAGCAGGATGGTATCAAAGTTGCAAATACCATTCCTACAAGTCAGCTTCCTTCATTCCCTGTAGCTAAGAGCTTTCTAAAGGATATGAATCTCTCCCTTCAGGTTAATCAGGTTGCTTTAACTATATTCCTTTATGGACAATCTATTCCTCTGCGGAATACAATGAGCTGTGCTAGAAAGCATATCAGTACTATACTACATTTACCAATTAAGGCAGTTGATCTTTCATTTATTAATTTTTTGTACGCCCCTCCCCAAATGCAAAAATTTATCCTAGTATTTAGGTCAGCTAGAATACCTTCCCTCTTTATGAAGAGGAAAGTTTCTGTTACTAGGTTGGGTGTGGTACCTACTCGAGTGTTTCTGGATACATTGAAGAAACTTTTATTACCCCATTCAGTATCGAATAATTCCAAGGTTTGGGGAGAACATGGTTTTAAACCAAATTTTAAGTTTGAAAATTGTAGTTTAAAAGTTTCACCCTTGGTCTCCCCTAATAAAGAATTCCACTGTATGCAGCAACACCCTGTATTTGCAAATTCTTCTGAGAAGGCTGCCCACAAGACCCATTTAATATCTCTAGGGTCAGTGAAGAAGAGCAGCTAATAGACTTTTATAAATGTTTACCCCTGACTGAAAAAAAAAGCCATCATAAAAAGACTGGGCATCTTAAGAGAAAGACTATCTGTGATGAGTAGGGCAGAATTGGATTTAGCTTCAGCTCCTATGGAACAGAATGATTTGATAATGTTTGAATCACCTCCCAGTAATAGAAATACCATCTCTAGTCAAGCACGTCAAACAACAGCGAATTGGTTAGAGATGAGGAAATTGGAGCCTCATGAATCAGAGGAAAGGAAGACTAAAAACAAAGATACTATATTTGTAGATATACATCAAGTACATATCCAGGAAGCCAAATATCATGCTTTAGCCAGGTTTCTTGGAACAGCAGGACCTGAAATTGCTTTATATAGTCTAGAAAGTCACAATCCTCTAGTTTGTTCCTCCAACCTGCTAGATTCCAGGACAGACAAGAAAGTCCAGATGTTGAATATATTGATTGTCATTGTTGTGTCAAAACCTGGATTTCCTTGGTTTCCTCTGAAGTTACCACTGACCCATTTATTAGTAGATAAGGGTTACAATGTACTTGAAATTATAGCCAAATTTCATTTGCTTCAGAGTCTCTTATCATATCTGTCCAACTGGCATTATCAAAGGCCTTCTCTGCATCCTAAAATAGAAGGGCTGCTTGTTTCTCATTATGACAATCAAGATACTCTAAAATATCTGTTACACATCTTGTATTATGTCACATAAGTCTCTTCGGCAAAAGTCCACATTGACCACATTAACATCCTGTAATATCTTCTTCATCCTTTCAGCAAGAATTAATGTAATAATCTTATAACTATTATTTAAAAATGAAATGGGTCTATAATTCTTAGGATCTGTCACATCTGGTTTCTCCTTCGGAATCAAGGTAATATTTGCTTGAGACTAACTATCTGATAATTTATCTGTCATAATAATTGAGTTCACAAGTTGTTGGCATGGCAAGTACAACTGCTCTTCCAAAATTTTATAATAAATTGAGGGGAGACCATCTGGTCCCAGAGCCTTCCACATTCTCATCTTCTTGAATGCCTCCACAACTTCTGCCACAATTACAGACATGCTTAATCTCTGATTTTTCAAAATTGAAGGTAAATTCTGTAATCTTTAATTACCTCTTTAATCTTTAAAATCAATTTTTTTTCTTTTCCTGACGTATAAGTAAGCCTGGTTTAGTTGCTGCTTCAAAATATTTTTGCTTAGTAAACTTCATCTTCTCTATGTCAAAGGCGATATTCATGGATAATTGTTTCTGTATGATCTTTATCTCCGTCTAAACTAATTTGGATGGATTGTTTTTATGTTCATTCTCTTTGTCTTGATCTCATCCAAAATATTTTTATTCTTCTCTTGTCTTTTTTTAAGTTCTGCATTTTGTTGTATACAGAACCCTCTCATAAAAGTTTTACTCACATCCCATACTGTTCTGATAACTGTACCTTAATTCATATCATCCTCAAAATAATTCTTTAAGATTTGTTTAGCTTTATTCAATATGATTTCATTTTTAAGTAAAGCTTCATTCAATCTCCAATTCCATTGGGTCTTATTCTTTTTAAGAGTTAACAGCAGTGGAATATGATCTGATAGAGAATTTGGTCGTATCTCTATATCTTTTATAGAAGTAGCCAATGATTTAGACATTAAAAAATATAAATCTCTGAAGAGGATTTGTGTCTTTCTGAAAAGAATGTAAATTCTTTTGATTCTTCATGCACCCATCTCCAAGCATCCACACATTCCAAATTGTCCATCAGATTAAAAAAGGATTTGGGGAGTTTTCTCTGATCCTTTTTCTTTTCTTTTTCTGTGAATCTATCAATTTTAGGGTTAAGTGCACCATTCTAATCACCCAATTAGAATCCACCTATTGTAAGAAAGTTCCAAAATTTCTTCCAAAGGTTTTTCAAATAAAGGGCTTTGTTCTCTGTGGAGGTATAACCCCTCCTAAGACCAATTTTTTTTTTTTGCCCATGAATTTGTATCTCCACTCTGAGATAATATCCATACTCATCTTCCAGAATCTCTTCTGGTTTCAATTTAGCACCTGCATAGATCATAGATCAGTCCTTTACATTTCCAAGGGCACCTTAATGGGGTCCCCTAGGTGCCTGAACCAGGAATTTTGGATCACAAGGGTGGCTTGGAGCCTCTGGTACTCAGGAGGCAATTCTTCCTGGTTTCTAAATCTCAAACCATCATTAGCCACTCCAATTACAATGTCATCTTAGCAGGACTCACTAGGAAGCACTGCCACACAATGTCATATCCGAACAGAAGTGCATCAGAAGTGATTTTTAAGAGCCTGATGTCAATACAAAAATGGATGTGGCAGTGATGGGAATAAGTAGGCTCAAACGTAGTCCAGGGAGAATGGGAGTGCTGCATGTCATGAATTTTGGCACTTTGGGAACCTATTCATCCTGGAGAATTGTGAACAGAAGCTGCATGGCTCCCTATTAGATTTCCTGATTGAGAGGAGGTGGAACTAAATGACTTGAGATCCCTTCAAACTCTAGGAAATTCAAGATCCATCATTTTGCAGGCCAAAACTGGGACATGGGTGACCAAGCAACATCAGAGTATGGTCATGATAACAAAACTTATTAATGAGGAAGAACAGATAAGGTAGGAGAGGTTGCAGCAGTTTGCTTTTGCCCAAGCCTACCAGGAAGGCAAGATTCCACCCCATCTTCTCCCTCCACCGCCACTTTTGCAGTTTGGACTCAGTTCTCAGCAAGCGAAGTAAGCTGAGGACAAAGGAGGAAAGTAAGAGGAGGAGAGAGACACTGGGACATTTTAAAAGCAACTGAAAAAGTTGGACAACAAAGTATTAACTGGGACTGTTCCTGCCATATTGGGACAACTGGAGCCTATGAAGATCAAATTTATATCTTCCTAGTAAAATTCTCTCATCATGAATGAAAGAGCAAAGGATTAATATTAAAGAAAACAGAGAAATAATCAAATAATGGCTCTAAAATATTTCTGAAGAAGCAGAAAGCAGGCTATGAAAGGCCTCTGCCTGTATGTGCTCCTATTTGACACCATATGCATATTATGACTGGTGAATAATGTAAATGCCATTGATTCAATGGGTTTCCTGTAGTTAAGACTACTAATAGGATTCAGGTTCATATTTATTGCTCCTGTGCTAAATAAGAACAACAGGTGCATTCTTTGTTGTCTCATCCTGGAATGTCTCCCACTCTATTATGTATAGGTTTCTAATCTTCCTTCTAATGAATGCTTCCTCAAGTGACAGTTTGAAGCTAAAAACACTTTGGTATTCTATATTAATAATGCATTATATTAACATTACACTGAAACCAATGAGCCAAACATCCCAGTGGTTGCAATAAAACATTACAACTTATTATTACCAGCTGTAATGAAAGCAAATATGCCAAGGTCCATTACACATAAAGTGAAATCAATATAGTGGAATTATTTGCTTCAAACTGATAAACAGAGCAGTTTCATTTTTTGGTCAGCAACCTGTTTTGCCACTTGACCCTTTAATTGAAGGAATGGCGGTGAGCAAAACAGAGTATAAGTGGACCAGTGAGAGTCTGGCAGGGATGGGATCCCTGGCCCTTGAGTCAGTGGGGACCTTGTCTCCTCCGCCCCTTCTGAGCTCACTAGAGAATAGAGGCATAGCAGCTGGAGGAGAAGCAGTCCACCAGAAGAAGCAGCCACTGCTGCCTACCCATGTTTCTTGCTTGCCTGCTTGCTTTCTACTCTAGCTGGGGCTGATTTGGTGTCCTGGTGAAAGAAAGCACCCACAACTGTTGAAAGAGCAGCACTGCATTGTCTTGTCACGTACCAGATAAGACTGGTTAATTAAAGTGGTTAAAACATCAGGACAACTATCTATAGTCAGCCCTCCAGATTTGTGGGTTTGATTTTCACAGATTTAAATTTCTGTAAGTTTCTTCAAACCCTCCCCCACCTCAGGTGCTTCTTTTCCAGGGAACCTTCCCTCTTGGCAACTCCAATCATGCAATCCTTTAAAAAAAAATCACTGGTTGTCCCCCTCTTCCTTTTCCTTCTCCTTCTCCTCCACCACCACCATCACCACCAACCACTGTTTGGCCAGCAAATGACAGCTTGCAGCCTGTCTTTTTCTCAATAACACAAACCCTCTCCTGATGACCCCACATACCCAAAGAAGCAGATAGACAAGAGAGAGGAAATATAGGGCCACCATGTTGACCCTCCTCCCTCCTTTCCCTGACCTGGTTTCAATCCTAGGTGCCTGTTCTCCTCATCATGCCTCTGCCACGCACATTTTGATATTTGCGATTTTTTCACTTTTGTGAGAATCTTGTGTCCCTAACCATAGTGTGAATGTGGGGCAACTGTACATACTTTTTTGTTTCTGTGCATATACTGTCATCACCAAGCAACTGAGATTACTCCTTTAGCCCATGCCAAACCTCTCTTATGAAAGAGATCCATAGAAGAGCTAAGATCTCTCCTCTCCAAGTTTTCATTACAGCCTCTGAGCAGGATGGAGAGCTTTCTATTCTTACTTCATTTACTTACATTTACTTAATTTACTACCCCACCATCAGCTGAAGCTCAGTATTCGTGCAGAAAGTCAATTCTCAACATTTCCAGGAAGGACTGGGAAAGCTACCTTTCCAAAATCCTCCTGTGAATAATACTATTCTAGATGGAACAATGGTCAGGCTCCTTAATGGTAGCTTCTTACGACACTTGGACCAATCATTCACATTTACGTTAATCTTTCTTGCAGGGTTGTTTTGAAAACAAGTTGGGAAGCAGAGACAATAAATGCTACTCTGAGCTACTTGAGTAAGAATATGATAAAATGTTATAGGTCAGGGTGGGTGTCAGGAACTGAATTCACACATGCAAATAGTACAGTGCATAAACACTGTTTATTTGGAATGAGATATTAGGAACTAATATTATCCAGAATATCACTATAATGTCAGAAATATCATTGTGTAAGCAAAAGTGGAGATTGTTGTACTAGGTTTTGTACTATTATTTGCCCTTTTGCTCTAGTCAATAAGTTCTATGCTATAAGCTTTGCTGACATAAAGACTGTCATGATTTCCTATGCTTCAGATCTAAGCCAATATAGAGGTCACTCTGCTTCGCAAAGGAGAATTATGCAAACAGATATTTAACATTTCCACATAAGGATCTGAAACTTCTAACTTGAAAGACTTGCAGAGACCATTGCCCCTAGATCTGGCAAACTTCTGGTTTTTTGTTTCTTTCCCCATCCCCTAAATTTGGTGCCAGACAGCCTCAAGAAATATATCAGAGAAGCCGACTCTTAAACATTTGTGACATTTTACTAAATGTAATGAAGATGTTGAATTCAGTTTCTACACCTGGATCACAAGGCCACTTTTTGTTTCTTATTCTAGATTAGATATATCAATGCTCTGACTTGGTCCTAAGGGACCTTAATATATTAATTCAGACTGATCTGCTCTTGATCTGCCCTGCAAACACCTTTGCTAAGTATAAAAATGGATATTGGGGCCATTTCCGCACTGCACTCTTATAGTGCTATTATTCCACTTTCAACACCCTGTGGAATTCTGGGATTTGTGATTTATTAAGGCCAAAGAGGTCTCTAGCTAATAATTCTAAATGCCATTCCCTAAACTGCAAATCCCAGAATTCCACAGGGTGTTGAAAGTGGGATAATAACACTATTACAGTGTAGTGTAGAAATGGCCTAGGTGGTTAAATTGGCCTCTCCAATTAAAAAAAAAATCCCTGCATTTTGTACCCACAGTGCCAAATAAGGAGTGGGGAGAGGGTGAAATAACAACATAATCTGACTGTGGGCAAAGCAGGTCACACTTTTTATTTGCTGCAGCTCACATGATCTGGCACTGCATATGGTAAAGAATCAGACAACACTCAATCTTTCTACTAACTAATCATCTATGAATCATCAGCCCTTGTGCGGATGGTGGTGGTGCCAGGCTTGCTGGGCCAACAAGGCATTCACTAGTCTAGCAGACCCATACAACATTTAGATGAAAGCAGGTGAGGTGATAACCATAGAATCATAGAGCTGGAAGAGACCATAGGGCCATCCAGTCCAACCTCCTGCCATGCAGGAATATCTATCAAAGCATTCCCAACAGATGGCCATCCAGCCTCTGCTTAAAAACCTCCAAAGAAGGAGACTCCACCACATGCCAAGGCAGCATATTCCACTGCTGGACAGCTCTGACTATCAGGAATTTCTTCCTGAGGTTCAAGTGGAATCTCCTTTCCTGCAGCTTGAATCCATTGCTCCTTGTCCTAGTCTCTGGAGCAGCGGAAAACAAGCCCACTCCCTCCTCAACATGACATCCCTTCCAATATTTAAACATGGCTATCATGTCCCCTCTTAACCTTCTCTTCTGCAGAGTAAAAGTACCCAGTTCCCTAAGCCGTTCCTCATACAGCATGGCTTCCAGACCCTTCACCATTTTGGTTGCTCTACTTTGGACACGTTCCAGCTTGTCGATATCCTTCTTCAGTTGAGGTGCCCAGAACAGGATACAGTATTCCAAACGAGGCCTAACCAATGCAGAATAGAGTGGTACCATTACCTTCCTCGATCGAGACACCATACTCTTATTGACGTAACCAAGAATCGCCTTGGCTTTCTTGGCTGCGGCATCACACTGCTGACTCATGTTCCATTTGTGATCTACCAAGACTCCTAGAAACTTTTCGCAGGTACTGCTATCCAGCCACGCGTCCCCCATCCTATATTTGTGTATTCCATTTTTTTTACCTAAGTGTAGGACTTTACATTTCTCTCTGTTGAACTTCATTTTGCTAGCTTTGGTCCAGCTCGCCAATCTGTCAAGGTCATTTTGAAATTTGACCCTGTCCTCTGGTGTATTAGCAACCCCTCCCAATTTGGTGTCATCTGCAAATTTGATCAGCATGCCCTCCACTCCTTCATCCAAGTCATTGATGAAGATGTTGAAGAACACCAAGCGCAGAACAGAACCTTGTGGCACCCCACTAGTCACTTCTCTCCATGATGAAAAGCAACCATTGGTGAGCACCCTTTGGGTTCCGTCAGTCAACCAATTACAAATCCATCTAAGAGCAGCCCTGCCTAGCCTGCATTTTACTAGCTTCTTTGCAAGAATGTCATGGGGAACTTTGTCAAAGGCCTTACTGAAGTCAAGATATGCTATGTCTACAGCATTCCTTATATCTATCAAGTTTGTAATCCTATCATAAAAAGAGATAAGATTAGTCTGGCATGACTTATTTTTGATAAATCCATGTTGACATTTAGTGATTATGGCATTGCTTTCTAAGTAATTATAAACTGACTGTTTAATGATCTGCTCTAGGATTTTTCCTGGTATTGATGTCAGGCTGACAGGGAGATAATTATTTGGGTCCTCTTTTTCTCCCTTCTTGAAGATGGGGATGACATTTGCCCTCCTCCAGTCTGCTGTGACTTCTCTTGTTCTCCAAGAGTTCTCAAAGATTATTGCAAGTGGTTCAGAAATTACTTCTGCCAATTCTTTTAATATCCTTGGATGTAATTCATCTGGCCCTGGAGGCTTGAATTCATCTAGTTTAGCCAAATATTCCTGTACTACTTCTCTACTTATTCTGTGCTGCATCTCCCTCACTCCCTCACCTGCTCCCCATACCCCAGGTTGAGTACTTCTATCCTTTTGGGAGAAAACTGAGGCAAAGAAGGCGTTGAGTAGTTCTGTCTTCTTTCTTCCCCCTGTTGTTAATTGGCCATCTTCTCCACGCATCTCAGGTTGCCAAGCAGTATCTGTTATTCAGGATAGCTTTCCAGTTATGGAGTATAATCCATCACACACATTCCTTCTTAAAATAAATCCTGCTTAATGAGGTCAATGCTACCCAAGAGTATGTTAGAGGAAACAGACTTATTAGTATACAGAAGTAAAACCAGAGACCAATTACAAATGAAACCACTTGCTGTGAGAATGGCCAAAACCCTAAAAGGCATAGCCAATGTGCCAGTGGTTAACAGTAGTCCATAGTCAGCAGTAATAAGGATAAGGTGGGGGCAGCTAAGGTGGGCCAGGATAGCTGAAGTGATGTGACTGGCCAGCTTAAATGTTTACCAAGATGGGCACCTAAACTTCCAAAATATTCTTTGGAGAGAATCCATTCCATTGGGATCAACCAAGGCTGCTGACTGATCCCCCACTTGTCCCAGCAACACAGTGAATACCATATACTGCATGTAGTATTTAGTTCAGCCATGCTAAAGAAAAGTGAGCCCACACCCCCTTCTCCTCCTTTGCTGCTCAGGCACAAACAGGAGTGGGCATGTAAATACTTAGGGCTGATTGCAAATACATGTTCAAACCAGGGCACACAAGTATGGTCTAGCCACTAACAAATACATGTTTTAATCTGGCGGAAATCCAAGCTGTCCAAGCTGTCAGGAGCTTGAAGAAGGATGTGGTTCTTGTCAGAGATTCCAGGCAGAGAACCCTGGGAAAATGATCAGCCCACTGCAAAGATGTTGCATCATGCCCCAGCTGTGGTTAATTGCAAGGTTGCATGAGAAACCGGGGTCGTGTGCAGATGGTAGAGGGAGGTGTGCAAACCTTTACCTGATTGGTTGTAGATATGTATATAACAAAGCAACGCCAGCATGTATTTGTCTGTTGATCAAACCTGGTGCCTGGCGCAAGCTTTTGTCTGTCTGTTCTATGTTTTGTATGTAATGGAACTTTGATGCAAGATAAAGTGCCTCCTGTTTGGAAGAAACTCCTCTGTGTGTGAGTATCCTTACTGGGGAACAAGGCTGCTGCTGTTGGCTCACTGAACTCTGGTTTTTCCGCTGCGTTTCCGTGGGGTTGAAACTCTTATCATCCCCAACAGTTCTACCATACCTTTTACTGAAAGTTGAAAACTGTTTGCTGCTTTCTGAGCATCTCTAACATGGTAATGACATGAAGAAGAACTTTAATTTTTCTCCAGGTTCTCCAGGACAACAAAAATTTCTTTGAATTGCACAGGGAGAAGCAGCAGAAGTAAAACACAGACTTTGGTAATAGAGGCAGAAGCATTAGAGATCCCCTTAAGATTATCTGGGGTGAGGTCTGATATGAAAAATGATCAGGTGAAGATGATGGACAATGAAGAGGATGAGATGCCACCTGATTTCTAGTATATTGGAAACAGTTGGACCTTCTTAAAACTTTTCCAGCAAGGGAGAAACTGAGCTAGGCACTGTAGTATAGAGAGAGAGAGAGATGGGACTGAGGATAAAGAGACAATACTGAAGGTGAAGAGTAGAAATTCTGGAGCAGAGACATGGCAACAAAGCCAATGGGAACTCCAGTGCAACAACAGCTGGAGACCCACACCATATTTAGTTTTGTTTTAGAGCCCTATTCGTATATTCAATTATTGTTAAGTATGAAATAGAGATGCACAGAAGTATATGTTCCCATCCCCTTCATGACAGTGAATGGACTCATAAACCTCTCCACCTGACACATCAGCTAAATCTGAATGTCACTGTTACTGCCCTGGTTAGCCCGAGCTTGGGGGATATAAAAAGATATCTCTTGATATCAATAATTCGGCCACAAATACCCATTCCCCTCCACGTGCTTGCGAGGCACCCCGGACAAGCACGCATACAGATTCGGCCGATAA
Source organism: Cyclura pinguis (assembly GCA_030412105.1). Classification (NCBI taxonomy): domain Eukaryota; kingdom Metazoa; phylum Chordata; class Lepidosauria; order Squamata; family Iguanidae; genus Cyclura; species Cyclura pinguis. Next base: position 41,665 of record JASZZK010000022.1, read on the forward strand.
TCGCCGTAATATTCCAAAACAATACAGGCAGGCCAGAAATAGCCGACTCGCAGCTTCAGGAGACCTCAAAGGCAAGTACCTTCATTAAGTATGCACGTAACTTTCAAAAGATCCTCTGCCCCGCGCTGGCAGCTTGACGATCGAGCTATACAATGCTCAAGTACTCTGCGTTTGCATACTGGCTATCCTATTGACAATTTGGCGATAATTCAATCATTCAAATTCTGACCTTTCGGAGGCTTTGTCTCCAGCCCCAAATCCATTGTTTTCCCCAAATACGAACTAGCCTGCGGTCACAATTTTCCCTATAAAAACCCCTAACTTTGAGTGCTTCCTCGGATCGCTCTTGGCTTCCATCCCGCCTTGCTGTCGCTTTCTCCAGCGAGCCTTCCCCTCAGCCTCACGTGCTGAGATCCACGCTCCCCAGCTTCTCCGCTTCCAACCGGGCTTCAGGACAGGTGAAGTATTACCCAAACCAACAATTCCTCTAAAAATCCCTCTATCCCACTCCAACCTTTATTTCCTTAGTTATCTGTGTGAGTATGCTGCATACACTGTTTGATTGTGTTTTAATAAAACATCATTTATTGTTTCAATGTCTGTGTGCTCCTTGACTCGGTCTGACCCCATAAACATAGGGTTCAAGATCTCGCTACGTTACCCTGCCTCTTGTATTGCTAGGCTGTGCTCTTGGCTAATTTCCCCAACTTATGTAATTGAGAGTGCATTTAGGTGTCCCCCTCCGGATCCCCAGAAATCAGAGTAACAGAGGGGTGGAGAATGGGGGCAGCCCCTGTACCCCTAATTTGAGTAGGAGTCGCGAACCTTCTCAAATCAGGTCGGTACAGACTTAGGTAGCGGCCGGTCAAGTTGCTAGAGCTTCTGTTAGGCAGGAATAGAAATCTGTGTGTGTGAGCTCTAGGAGCTACTCTATCGGGTTGGGAATCTGTCCCCCTTTCTTGCTTGGTTTGTGTATGTCAGCTGCCCCGGCGTGGTCACTGCTGACTCTTGGGTAGTGAATCATCGGCCGATAGCAAGGGGTGTGCACAAGCTGTCCTGGGAAGCACCTCCCTAACTTGGGGTCTATCGCAGGCTGGGATCTGAAGCGTGTAGAGACGTTAGGAACAGTCTACATCCATCCAACACCATAGCGGCAAGGCAATAGCACTTAGGGAAGAAATTCCCTCCCAGAGTAGAACACGGGTGCATCCCATCCTGTAGTGTGAAACGTGGGTGCGTCCCATTGATAGTTTTGAAAGCGCGGGTGCGTCCCGGCTGTTTAAATTTCGGGTGCGTCCCAACTTGTTTAGGGTTTTAAGAAGTTTGTCCCAAGGTAGAGGAAGGGCCCCCTCACCCGAAAAACTGTTAGGAACGGTTTTGGTTTAGGTTCCCATCCCTTTGCCCCTGCAGCTTACTACGCAGGCAGCGTAGTAAGTTCCAGAGTGTTCTTTTCCCCCCTTCAGGTAGGCGGAGTACTCCTGAGGGTCCCCTTGGGTCTAGATGACCTCCCTGTCCCCAAACCGTTACCTCGTCCTTTTGTCCCTAAGCTGGCGAGGTGGAAGGCTGGGCTTAGGTGTACAAAAGTGACTTTGTTTGGGCAGGCTGGAGATAGGTTCCCATCCCTCTTTCCTAGATAAGTTCCTCAGAGTTCATCTACCTATAATACCCCAGGGGTCTAGGTGATCCTATCCATCACTCCAGTTCCTGGTCCCGCTTTTGGTTAGGAAGTTCAGAGGTTAGGAATGGCTGAGAGCAAGGTTGCAGTTAAGGACCTCCTGTTGGAGAAGGAGGTCCATGGAAAGTTAGAGAAGTGGGTGGTAGGCAGAGAGAAATGTCCCTGGAAGGACTCCAGCTTCCAGACGACAGACCCCTTTGCCACGTTAAGGGAGGCGTACGCTCAGGTATGCCAGTCAAAGAACCCATTTGGGCTGTCAAAGGAGGCTTTGGCAGCCTGGGGACTTTGGCTGACTGCCTGAGATGCCTCAAAAGCCCTGGTTGAGGCCAGAGAGAAACTAGCGCAAGTAGAAAAGGAGAATGCCCGGCTTCAGGCCGAGATGGAGGTACCGCGCGTGGACAAGATAAATTCGCGTCTGTTGCGCAGGCCTCCACACAGAAGCTAAATGATGCCACCTTGCTGGCTCAGACTTGGGAGGAACGAGCCCACACCTTAGAGGCTGAGCTTGCCCATGCCAGGTCTGCAGCCAAGTTTATGGTAGGGCAAGTGAAGGAGCAGCAGGAGGCTGTGAGCCATGTAGCTTGCCACCAGCAGATTGAGGTGCTGGAGAGCCAGCTCCAAACGCACAAAGCCTTAAATTTGGCTGTGTGCCCGGAGCTGCTCCCAACGTTCACTGAGGACTATTCTGGGGAACTGCTGCCAGAGGATGCTCGGGCAACCCTTCCCCACAATCCCGACTGGAGTGACCCTAAGGTCCCAGTCAAACCTGTGGAGACTAGGTTGTTACTGCCCTGGCTAGCCCGAGCTTTGGGGATATAAAAAGATATATCGATAATTCAGCTTCACATATCCCTTCCACGTGCTTGCGAGGCCCCTGGACAAGCACGCATACAGGCTCGGCCGATCATCGCCGTAATATTCCTAGACAATACAGGCAGGCCAGAAAATAGCTGACTCGCCGCTTTAGGAGACCTCAAGGCAAGTACCTCCACTAGGTATGCAAGCAACTCTCAAAAGATCCTCTGCCCTGCGCTGGCAGCTTGATGATCGAGCTATACAATGCTCAAGAACTCCGCGTTTGCATACCAGCTACTCTATTGATAAATTCGATTATAATTCAGTCATTCAAATTCTGACCTTTCGGAGGCTTTGTCTCCAACTCCAAATCTATTGTTTTCCCACAGTCCAACCTGGCCTGTGGTCACAATTCTCCTTATAAAAACCCCTGACTTCGAGTGCTTCCTTAGATCGCTACGGAGTTCCAGACCGCCTTGCTGCCACTTTGGTTGGTGAGCTTCCCCTCAGCTCCACGTGCTGAGATACATCGAACCCCAGCTTCGCTCTCCATTTTCTTCCGGACTTCAGGACAGGTTTCGTATCACCCGAACCAACTATCGCTCTGAAAATCCCGCTTACTCACACCTTTATTTCTCCTAGTTATCTGTGTGCTTGTGTTGCTTACATTGTGTGCCTGTATTTAATAAAGACCATTCATTATTTTACAACTGGCTTGGTTCTTGACTTGGCCTGACCCTGTAGACACTGGGCTACAAGATTCCGCTAAGTTACCCTGCCTCTCGTTTTGCCAACTTGTGCTCTGAACTAATTTCCCCAACTTCAATGATTTTGATAGCAATTTGGTGTCCCTCCCAGGACCCCCAAAAACAGGGTAACAAGGTCCATGACCAGGCAGACCATCCCCCTTGGCAAAGGCAGTTCAGAAAGGGCAGAGACCCAGGAGACGCAGGTCACCAAGACTAGGGTCCCCTGGCGAGCCACTGAAGCAAAAGCAATAGCGGACCAGTTGGGTCCATTGAATCGGTCCACGGGAATAATGTGGCTGAATGCAGTCATACATTCCCATCCCACGGCCAATGGCCAAGACCTAACCCAACTGGCTCGGCTTTGCATGTCCGAGCTTCCGACTCTTGAATCGGCCGTGGCGGCTCGAGGCCTGATTAGGCTCGAGGTCCATGACTGGATGAGGGAGGTCATTAGAATTTTGTAGCCCGGACAGAGTGCGAGTGTGCTCTACGTCATGGAGCAACAGGGTCCTCGTGAGAACCCTGAGGCTTACGTGGCGCGGAAGCAGCTCCTTGCCATTCTGGCCGAAAAGGTCCCTTTTTTTTTATATTAATTTTATTGAATTTCACAAAATAAAAAAAAAAAGGATTCTTTAAATTGTAATTTTACACGCATTGATTCTGATCTTCCACTCTGGTCTGGTCTTCACTTCTCACAAATCACTCTACTTGTTACATTAGAATCACAATACAATGATTATCTCAACTGTTTGAACATGCATTTCCCTCTTCTACACACTCAAAATACTGTCATTTCATCTTGTCAGTTCCCAGCTTTCACTTCATTCTGCTTTCTCAAGTCGACATATTCCAATATGTTTTCTTTCCTCTGCTTATCTCTTACGAACTTCTACTATCCTCTCATATATTTTCTTCCAACTCTCCATTACTTAACTAAAATCTTACTGTTGTAAAAAAAAGTCTGTCAGTGTATATCTGGAAGTCTGAGCTATTATTACTGTAACAGTCACTCAACTTCTTTTCCTGGATTCCATTACATGAAAATATCTTGTTTCCCACCCCTACTCTTAAATCCTATTCAACCCCTTTCTGCCCTTCAACAATATCATAGTGTTCATTTTCATAGAAATATATCGATATATCAATCGTTTGTAAGCTTAATTGACATTGCCAAAGTACAATTCTAACACACATAATTCAAGACCCTGTGATTGACTCCAATTCCCATTCCCCTCTCTCATCTGGGACTTTGCAGCCCGGAAATACATTCTGAAAGCTCTCCGTATTCTCATGGTCGCTTATACTCCAAGCTGCTCTGTCCCAGAGAGTGAGGATATTTTGCTTGAATAATTTCCCTCACAAACCCCCTCTCATCTTAGTCTTTGTTGCCCGGCGTTTTCCTGAAGATTTGCTGTATTCTCAAAGTCGCTTTAATTCCAGGCTGCTCCAACCATAGGTGTGAGGGTATTTGCTTGAATAACTTCCATCGTAGACTTGCCCATCTCAATACCCCTTTCCTTCCTTCTTGGACTTTGCTGCCCGAAGCTAATTTCTGAAGATTCTTTGTATTCTTATAGACGCTTAAATTCCAAGCTGCTCAGTCCATGAGTGTAAGGGTATTTGCTTAAGTAACTTCCATCACAGACTTACCAATCTCATTACCCCTTTCAACCCTTTGACAATATCACAATATTTAACTTAATGAAAATATATCAATCACATACATATGCTAAGTTGACATTGCTGAAATACATTCACTTGTCATATTAGGAACCCTGTGCCAAAATCCACTTTCTGTTCCCCCCTCCCTTCTTGGATTTTGCTGCCAGGAGTTTGTTTCTGAAGGTTCATTGTATTCTCATAGTCGCTTAAATTCCAGGCTGCTTCATCCATGGGAGTGAGGATGTTTTGTTTAAATGACCTTCCAGCACAGTCTCAGCAGTCTCAACAATCACAATATCCAAACAGAAGTCAGGAAACAAGAGTCCCAAAACAGGAGTTAAAAAAAGGAACATAAAAAAACAACAACAACACACAACTCCGTAATTTTTCCTCCCCAGGTATTCTTCTAAAGTCCAAAATCCATAGCAAAAGAACCAATAATCCGCTCATCTCAGTTCAACCAGAATATTAAAATAAAGAATTATAGAAAGTTCAGTGTCCAAATGAAGAGTATTAAATTTTATAAAGTCCAATTTTTTCCTTTAGGGCAATACCAACTGCTCATTTATTCGACATTTTAGACTGTAAGACCATATTACAAGCCAAAAGTCTCTTAACAGTAATAGCATCAATCATCGTGAGAAAGCAGATACACCTCATAGCCTCTTCTTTAAATTCAGCTGCCCCTTTAAGATGAAAGCACAGCACTTCGCACTCACATTTCTCCTGGGTCCCTCCATTACTTTGCTCCTGCACAGCGTTGCAAGCCAGCTCTGTTATGACAATCCCGAAATGAAGACCAGAACAGGTTATGTTATCTTATTCTTTTCTGCTTGAAACTTGATTTCTTAATTAAAAGTTGACGGTGGCGCTTGTGCCGCTCAAGCGATGATCCCGCTGGCTCCGTCATGGTCCTTCGACCCCCTGACACTTCCCGCTCCCCCAGCCGGGTAGAACCACGCGCCAGTTGTGGGGTCCCCTTCGGACCCTTTCCGCACCCCTAGTACCAGAGGGGTGTTTTGCCGCTTCTGGGTCTCAAAAGAGGTGGCTGGAATCCAGCGGGTGGCTGCTCGGAGCTGCGCCATTGCGTAGCTTCTTTCCGAGCAGCCACTCGCGCCCGCCATACGACCGGAAGGCTGAAAAGGTCCCTTTGACACCCACGGATATGACTTTAACCATCTCGAGTTTAAGACGCTTCTGTATGGAGGTCTTAATCCCAAGACGAAAATGGCTCTCGGTTTGGTGGATCAGACCACCACCAACTGGGAAGAATTTGGGAACAACCTCCGGCGGGTCTCCGACCTGCTCCGTGAGGCAGGATCCCTTAAAAATCCCACCAAGCCAAACCGAAGGGACCCCGGGAACTGGGAACCCATAGCCGAGGTTACCTACTCGAACTATGGGCCCCATTCCCAACACCGTAAGATGGTGCCGAACTCTGTCTCGAAGGGGAACTGGAACTCGCGCCCCAATCCTAGGCAAGACAACCAGTGCTGGCAGCCTAGGGACTTCTGAGGCCAGCCCGGCAGGGCAGGGAATTTCGCGCCTCCGCCTGCTGTCCCAAAACAGTCCCCAGACTTGAGCGCTCCCAGGGAGACGTCTGGAGGATACGACCCAACTGCCCAAACGTACTCATCAGATCGAGTACGCCTTTGGGGAATGTTACGCAGGTTCGGACTGGACATGAGCCAGTTTGATAAACGCCCCACATCCAAACTACTTGAGTCTGTGGAGAAGCAGCTCCAGGCGGGCGGTAAACAGCCGGTCCAGGCCGTGACCAACGGCCCCTCTCCGGCTGGATACTACCCTAACCTGGAGCTGCAAGAAAGGGGTGCCCTCGGTCCAGGAAGCTTCCCCGCAACGTTGTGGCTAGGTTGAAGCCAGACAAGTGGGGAAGGTTCTGGGTGAAGGCAGCCATAGGGACCGAGAGGGATAAGACTCCTGCCACCCTGCTTGTAGACTCAGGTGCAGCAGTAAACGTGCTGCACCCCAAACTAGTCAGACACGGTGAACCTACGCCCGAACATGTCCAGTTATCTGGATATGGTGGGGGGGGTCACCAAGCTCGAGCTTGGACAGGCATACCAATGTCCATAGAGACGTTCCATTTTCAGCTGTGGGCGTGCGAGAACTGGGGAGAGGATGACGGCCTTTTGGGCATCGGCTTCCTCCGGGGAAACAAGCTCACAGTTGATTACACGAATGGGTTTCTATGGCAGCTAGATCAGGGGCCAGTAGAGATTTCGGCTGTGCACCGCTGTGCCACCATTAAAGCTCCTGCCCCTGTGCATTGTGGACCAGCGATCCATGGGTGAAGGCTTTCCCAGAGGTCTGGATAAAAGACAAAATTGAGTGTGGGACCGTAAAAGGAGCCTGTGTCCTGATTGAAGACCAGGATCCCCTGCCTCAAAAACAATACAAATACCCAGCAGAAGCACAGGAAAGCATAGGAAAAACCACTGAGGGACTTGTCAAGTGGGACGTAGTCACCCCTATGCAGTCCATCTGCAACGTGCCCTTATGGTCAGTGCTGAAATTGGACGGCAAAATGTGGCAGATGACGGTAGATTTTAGAGCCTTGAACTCCGTCACCCCTCCTGTTGCGCCGGTCGTGGCTAAGTATAACGAGATCCTGTCTGCCATCGCGGCAGGAGCCAAGTATTACAGTGTTTTGGACTTGGCGAAGGCACTTCATTCGATCCCGTTGCACGAGGCGTGTTGGTATAAATTTGCCTTCACATTCCGGGGCAACAGTATGTGTTTAAACGCACACCCCAGGGCTTCCACTCCAGCCCGAGCATTTGCCATGCCCATGTGGTCAAGATGTGGAACAAGCTGCAGCCAGCTTCAAGGTCCCATGTCTTGTCCTACGTGGATGATATTTTGATTCATTCCAATTTGGAGGAAAAGACCAGGGAAATCACCCATGAGGTGCTAGAAATCCTCCGTGACACCGGCTTCAAGGCCAACCGAGAAAAAGCCCAATTGGTGTCCACTGAGGTGAAGTACCTAGGGCTTTGTCTAGGCACCAAAGGTCACATTCCTGATGCACAAAGGGGAGAAGTGATCTTGAAGTTACCAGCCCCCACAGACGTGCACTCCCTGCGTTCTCTTCTGGGAACGTTCAACTTTTCTAGAGATTTTATACAATCCTTCACCACCAAGGCAAGGCCCTATTAAAGAAGAATGGCCAGTGGGAATGGGGACCGGCACAACAGCAGGCATTTGCTCAGCTTAAGGAGGACTTGATGAAGGCACCAGCTCTTGCGCACCCGAATATGGCCAAGTCGTTCCTTATACAACTAGCCACCTCGGATAGGAGTATAGGAGCAGTTTTGTCCCAACATTTTAATGGCACTCAGCGTGTGATAGCATACGCCTCCAGGAATTTGGACCCACACGGGACCAAATTTACGCCCTGCGAGAAGACTTCCTTTGCATTAGTCTGGGCTCTAACACATTGGGAGTTTATGATAGGAGGCGCCCGTGTGATTGTTCAGACCCCCCCCCCACACCTCTTAAGTATATCTTTTTGGGAAAGGTCCAGAATGGCCAAGTGTCCAACACCGGGATTGCCAAATGGACTATTTCCTTGGTGTCACGTGGGGTGGATTTCAGAAGCAGCCGCAGGACCCACCAGCTCCCTATGGTCTAGTTGTGACCGGAGCCATGCATGAGTGTCCCTTGCCACCTTTGAATAGTAGTCAATAGCCAGTGGAATGGGGAGCCTCCCTTGAGAAAGTTCAGTTACAGGGCTTTGTTTTTTGGTTCTGCGACGGATCATCCATGCACGTGGATGGCAGCCCACGGACAGGCTATGGAGCGATCCGAGTCACAGACTCCTTCACCCTACAGGGGAAAGCCCGGCCACACTCCAGCCAGGTGGCAGAAGTAGAAGGTCTGAGGGCTATCGTGGAGCACGAACCGCTTGACTGCCCCCTGGCCATCTATACAGACTCTGATTGGACTGCCAAGGCAGCCAGTGTCTGGTTACCGATCTGGCTCCAAAATGACCTCAAAACATCTGATGGGAAGCCCATAGCCCATCTAGAGAAATGGGTCAGGATTGCAGCCCAGATTGGAGAACAGACTGCCCCTACATGGGTTGCTCACGCGCACCAGAAAAAAGGCATGGCTACATGTATTTTGAACAACAGGGCAGATGCCATAGCTCGGGATGCCGCTTTACAGGATGATGGGGCCCCCATCACCGCTATAGATGTCAACCCAAAAGAACAGTTGATCCCTCCCATGTTCGACCTGGGAGTGTTGCAGAAAGACGATTCCGAGATCTTGGAATTGGCCAAGAAAGGCTCGGATGAGTCTGGTCAGTTCAAGATCTCCCAACTGGATGGTGTGTTTTGGGCCACTGATGCCAGTGGCCAGTGCCACTGGATCGTACCCAAAGACCTCCGCAGCGATATCATTCAGTTCGTGCACGAGCAGGGACATTGAGGGCGAAGTGTGACTCTGGACAGGGTAAGGGAAACCGGGTGGTGGCCACAAATCAAGCAGGACATAAACCAGTGGGTCGACAACTCCTTGGCTTGCGCCATGGTCAATGCTGACACCTCCGGCCCCAAAGCGCCCATCTAGCATCAACGCATCGAGGGTCCCTGGTTGCGCATTCAAAAAGACTTTATAGGACCTTTACCTACGACCCCTCGTGGGAACAAATATTGTTTCACCATCATTGATCCATTCAGCAAATGGATCGACGCATTCCCGTGTAGAGACAACACTGCTAGCACAGCTGCGCGGTTGCTGTTCAACAACGTCTGGGCTCGCTGGGGCGTGTCACGTGACCTCGACCGGCTCTTTGAGTTCACTTCAATGGGGAAGTGACCCGAGAGCTGTGCAGGGCACTGGGCATACGCCAGCGATTCCACATCGCGCATCATCCGCAAAGCTCCAAGCAGATTGAGAGGACCAACCGTTCCTTGAAGGAAGGGCTCCGAAAGGTTGTGCGCTCCTCTGGGAAAGATTGGGACACCAAGCTGCGCATCATTTTGATGGCCTTCCGAGGCACGGTAGCCTCTCATGGCTTCACGCCGCACATGGTGATGATTGGGCGGAAGATGATGCTGCCCGAGGCATTTTGGGTAGACACTAGCCTCCCCTCCGATTTAGAACCGGTGGTTCTAAATAACGAGTGGGTGAGGAACGTAGTACAGCGTATCGGACAAGTGCACAGGCAGGTGGCTGCCCAATTGGGCAAAAACCTGCAGAAAATGGATAAGAGACTGGGATGGGTCCATCATCCTTGCCAGCGGGAGGAGGGACAGCTAGTCCTATATAGAACTTTCTATAAGGACAAGCACTTCCTCGCTGCCAAGTGGGTTGGCCCTGTCCCCATTGTGAAGCGAATCTCTCCAGCTGTCTATCAGGTGAGAATCCCCCGAAAGAAGGGAGACTGGCTGAAGTTCTTCCACGTTTCTCAGCTGAAAGAGTGGAAGGGTCAGCTAGTCGATCCAAAAGGCATCGTCGACACAGACCCGCTTGAGAAAGCCACTGGGAAAATGCCCGTTAATGTAATTGCTCCTCAAGTGTCTTTAAATTACACAGACATACCAGAAATTGACTTATCTGAAACGTTTGTGTCCATCTATGAAGTGTTTGACAATGGCTAAACTGGCATTGTCTGCGTGGGATGGAGAGGAGTGGCAACCTCTCCGACTTCCCGATTATGTATATAGTTCCTTGGGCGTAATTGGGATGTGGTGTTATTTTTGTTGCGAACTGTTTTGAACTGAATGTCCCATTTGGTTTAAAAAGCCTATCCGAAGGCGACCATTTTTCAGGTCTGCCTCGGAATCCAGCTTTCTTGAGGTAGGGAAGTTGTGCACTCAGAACCTACATCTAGCTACTGGCACCGTTTCTGCGGACCCCGAAGCCCTCGGGTTACATCATCAGGCTTGGAGTCAGGCTCTAGGCTTGAGCGATGGGGGGACCTCAGCGAACTGCCAAGTCAGGGATAACTTTGGTTATTTGTCTGCCAACTGGAATCGGGCCTTGTTTTGGAATGGCTTTGGATGTCTAGATCCGGCCTCATTCCAGGACGACTCTGGGTGACCCAGTCTCAGGACCAGCGCGCGAATGGCAACTTCATAATCCAAGTTTCCTTCATGGTGCTGGGTTGTTAGACCTTGCCGCGGGGCCGGCTGATTGATGTGGGTTCTGAATCCACAGCTTCTCTCCCTTCTCGGCCTTCCTATGGCCAAAACTTGGGAGCTATTTAAATCCTCGCTCCCACAGACCCTTCCAGATCATAACGAGCAAAATTTCAAAGTCCAGCTTGAACTCCCAGTAGGCTTTGAGCCGGTAATTTGCATTTATTGTATACATTGGCTAATAGTCGTGTCAGTTCTTCTGTTAAAACTCTAATAGGTTAATTGATCTGGAGGACCGGGAAGATCCCGAGGCCGTACCATTGCCCCTGAGTATCGTGGGGGGGGGGGGTAACAAAGAAAGTTGCCGCTCCATCTGATGGCCTGTGCTTGGAGAGTCCTGGTTCCTTGATGACACCTGAGACTGTGAGGGAAGGTGACCACACAGCCTTCTGATTGCAAAGACGGACTTTGGCCATTCCTGCTACTGTTTACTCACCTGAGAAACTGTTCCAAGCTCCAAACTCTGCAAAGCCTCACTGTTCCTGAACTTGCAGCAAGCCAGCTAAGCTGCACCAACTTGGACATTTTGTTGCTGTTCCTGCTCCGCTGCTCAGATGGACTTATGTTTTGCTCACCTGCTCCAGTTACAAGACTTTTCCTGTTACTGGGGTGTGTGTGTGCAGAGACTTTTGGTAGCACCTCACCTCCCCCAGACTACAAACTCTCATTCCATCATCCACATTGAACTGATTGCTCCTTGTATTGCCTTCATTGCCAGACCCTGCATCGGATTTACAGTATTTCATTGATTGCATTTGCTATTTACAATCATTGCCCATTCTTTGACAGTTCCCTATGGATGGGACAGTTTGACATTGATTATTGTTTGATTATTGATTGCTGTTTAATCGACGTTTGTGTGCTTGTGTTTAGGTTTAGGTTTTAGTTAGGAAAGTTGTTATAAGATAGGAACCCTTTGCTTCCCCTTTTTCCTGTGGAGTAATACTACCACCCAACCTGTAAGCCCCTATTCGGCTCTAAAATGATTTTTGATTTTTAATTGGAAAATGTTTGATATTGTCCCCAACATTGCCCATTTTCGGGGGGGGGGGATTGTTACTGCCCTGGCTAGTGCAAGCTTGGGGGATATAAAAAGATATCTCTTGATATCAATAATTCGGCCACACATACCCATTCCCCTCCACGTGCTTGCGAGCCCCTGGACAAGCACGCATACAGGCTTGGCCGATAATCACCATAATATTCCAAAACAATACAGGTAGGCCAGAAATAGCTGACTTGCAGCTTCAGGAGACTTCAAAGGCAAGTACCGTCATTAAGTATGCATGCAACTTTCAAAAGATCCTCTGCCCCGTGCTGGCAGCTTGACGATCAAGCTATACAACGCTCAAGTACTTCGCGTTTGCACACTGGCTATCCTATTGACAATTTGGCGATAATTCAATCATTCAAATTCTGACCGTTCGGAGGCTTTGTCTCCAGCCCCAAATCCATTGTTTCCCCCAAGTACGAATTAGCCTGCGGTCACAATTTTCCCTATAAGAACCCCTGACTTTGAGCGCTTCCTTGGATCGCTCTTGGCTTCCATCCTGCCTTGCTGTCGCTTTCTCCAGTGAGCCTTCCCCTCAGCCCCACATGCTGAGATCCACGCTCCCCAGCTTCTCCGCTTCCAACCGGGCTTCAGGACAGGTGAAGTATTACCCAAACCAACAACTCCTCTAAAAATCCTTCTATCCCACTCCAACCTTTATTTCCTTAGTTATCTGTGTGAGTGTGCTGCATACACTGTTTGATTGTGTTTTAATAAAACATCATTTATTGTTTCAACTTCTGTGTGCTCCTTGACTCGGCCTGACCCTGTAAACATAGGGTTCAAGATCTTGCTACGTTACCCTGCCTCTCGTATTGCTAGGTTGTGCTCTTGGCTAATTTCCCCAACTTATATAATTGAGAGAGCATTTAGGTGTCCCTCTCAGGACCCCTAGAAATCAGGGGAACAGTCACCTTTTCAATTGCATAGGATTTCCAACACTCTGAGAATGTACATGGCACGTATTGCGCTAAGGAGGCAGTGTGCATTCCCTCTTGCCCTTTCATGAATTCAAACTGGACACCTTTAGAAAATGTAGTTTCTTTTAATATGCTTAAACTGTATCATTTTGATATGCCTGTGTTTTTTAAAATTTAATTCTCACTGGAAGCCCCCTCCCTCAATTTAAAGACATTTTCAGGGTTTATTCTGCTACACTGCAAAGGGCTTTCCTGTAACAAAAACACCCACTGGTTTTGCTTGCAGGTAATGTATTGCATATAGCATTTCAGTTGAGAGCTGACAGTATTCTCAAGAAGTACCAGGAAAGGACACCCTTTTGCTCAGATTTTGAGCCCTTCCTGAATAAATAGTACAGAGATTAGGTTGGTATAACTGTTTTGATGTCAGAGAGCTCAGAATAGCACAGCCTTGATTGACTCTAAGAATGACACTAAGGACTTCATTCATAGAATTAAGACATAGCACACATATTAAACGTGCATAATTTAAGGACATAATAGCTGTAATCATTGGCACTGCAAAGGTCATGGGTCTATCATTACTTACTACCCATTTCCCCTTAATTTCCTTTCTGTTCAGATATCTGTATTTCCACTACTAGGCTTTTTCTGTGTCTTGTTTGGAACAGATCTCCCCCAACACCCAGCTTCAAGCTATTTTCTCTGCCTCTCCCCACACACCATCATCCCAAGATGTTCTTGCTTCAATAAGAATTCTTGGTTTTAAAAAGATCTGGCTCCATCTTTGAGATTATACCAGCACAAAGAACTCAGGAAAGTTACATTTTCGACCGGTGGCAGGGGAGCTAATCTGGCTGGGGGAATTCTGGCAGTTGTAGTCCTATGACAGCCCTTTCCTACTGGAAAGCCACTAAGCAATCTGTGGTGGACAGCTGCAAGCTGCCCTCCATTTTCTGTTATAGAAGTAAAGCCTGAGAACCCGAACACTTCAACTGAGGTATACCTGTATAGCAGGGCTATGAAGTTTGTGACTTCAACATATTATTGGATTAAAATTTCCCTCATTACTGGCCCCTGTCCACACTATATGGGTCCAATGGGTATTGGAGTCTAACAAGAACTGGAGGCCACAAGTTCTTCTCATCAGTATTTAGGTTGCCAGCTCAACCTGTTCAGGTCAAGTACAATACCAGACATGTCTTCCAATGGTGTGTGGGATGCTTATACAAAACTCATTTACTGTTTTCATTGAAACTATTTTTTTTCCTCCAGAGAAGTCTGTGCCATCCAAGAGTCCAGAAAATTGTATCTTTGCAGACTCTTGGATTCAGAACTCCAGCATGACTACTGGATATTTTCCATAGGATGATCCGTCAGTTCCAACAGTCAAACAAGGGTCATCGCTTATAATGAGGAGAGTCAGCACGGTATAGTGGTTTGAGCACTGGACTATAACTCTGGAGACCAGGGCTAAATTCTCTGCTCAGCCATGGGAAGCTGCCGGCTGATCTTGGGCAAGTCACACATGCTCAGCCCCAGGAAACCCCATGATAGGTGCACCATATGGTTGCCATAAGTCAGAAATGACTTGAATATACACAACAACAACAGCAACAACAACAACTTATTATAAGGAACACCTGGTAACCCTAGGCCATCAAGATACAAAAAAAGAACAAGCATACACACACATCCACTTTCCACAACTCCCCCCTTGGTGGAGAGTGTTGAGCCAACTGTGCTGATGATTTGTCTGTGTGTGTGTGTATGTGTGTGTGTATAGACTGAAAGTTTTTTTACACATGCACTTGAGCTACTTAGGCAAGAAAGAAGAGAATCTGATATGGTAGAACTGGGAGCAACCATGCCAATGCTCACTTGGTTGATTTTTCTCTCTTCCCTTTTGCCAGACTGCACTTGTAAATCTGTGATGTCTCCATGCTGGGAAGTTTCCCTCCCTGCTGGCCTTCCTCCTCCAGGACACTATTCACTCAGCAATCATGCGCTACTACTTGGCTTGATTTGGGCAGGCTTTGAACTCCCTCTTTTTGCTGTTGCCGAAACCACTCTTCACCAGTTTTCTTCAATCTGGCACTTGTTTTCTCTTCCAGGAAACGGTGTTGTCCCAAAAATGTCATTTCCTGGAGGAGAAGGAAAGTGCCAAAGTGAAGAGATTGCCAGTTTAATGAAGTTTTCAGTCTTTCACCCAAAACCAAAGTGAAGATCTTATAGTCATTATTCAGCAAGGAAATTAGTCTGTAGGTCTTTTATGAAGTCAAGTCTTATCCTTCCTTTGGAATAAAAGTAATATTAGTTTTTTTCCATGAATCTAGAATTAGTCCTGTTCTTAATATATCATTTATTACCGTTTGCTAGGGGTCTAATATATAATTTATCATAATATATCATTTATTACTGTTTGCTAGGGGTCTAATAATGTTTTGTAGTAGGGAAACACAGCAAACTTTTTCCAAACTTGCTGAGACTAAAGCATACATGGAGTTCACAGGTTTTACACTGATACATACAGATTTTAGGTGCACAAAGCTGTGACTGGAGAGGATTATAAATTTAACATCACCTCATATCCTCAGACATTTCCCATACTCGCAGTTGTTTACCCTTCTTCCATCCTGGGGCAGGAACATATTTCCTGCTCCTTTGGTTCCCAAAACACCTTTTGATAATTCTGTTTTTGCCTGCTCTGATCTGCTGTTCCCTCACTGGATATATTATAGCAACAGGCAATAAAGCAATTAACCATGCAATACACTGGAATACACAAGCAAACTTCAAACTGATATATTGTTGTAATCAACAATTAACACTCAATACTAACTAAATTAAACTCTAGCATTCCCCTACACTGACTACCATACACTATTTCAATGCACAATGCACAATGCACATGCAGTAGATCCACTTAGGACAGGAGCTATGTATCCAGACCGTCAATCTCAATTTCCCTGCATTTCTCTAAATGCCATAGTCATCTTCTCCCTATGCTTGTTCTACATTTGATTACAAGGGCTGGGGGCACAAATACCCATGGAAATATGTGTGCTTTTCAGTATGCAGTCTTCCTTTCCTTTCAACATTATTTCCTTTATGTATTTCCTTTATTTCCATTTCCTTTTATGTCTGATGACAGAATCACCCTATCAAATATGGCATTGGTTTGGAACTGAGCATCCAGTCTGTTATCAGACAGGAACATGGATGGTTATGAACATGTAAGTGCTTGGCAGAGCTCTGGGAGAGGAATCCCTCTGAGACATGCCAACAAGATGGCTATTGCCCAAGTCAAGTGAGCTTTAATACCTCATGAAAGAGGCTTCCCAACAAAGAAATAGGAGAGGTGGGTAGTGTTTGCCACCCAGGGAGAGAGATATTGTGACAAGACTATCTTTCCTTTCTTAAGCATGCCATAGCCAATAAACAGCTGAGGAGACTTCCTAAATTGCTTTGTCCTAGGGACATAAAACAAGAGACCCCATCTAACATCTATGATATGAAGAGTGAGCTGGAGGGTAGAAGATGAGGATTGTGTGAAGGTGGGAAGCACTAGCGGTTGGTTAAGATTGAAAGCAGAAACCACCTTAGGGAGCAAAGAGATATCTGTGGAATCAACCACCTTGTCCACATGAAAAGACAGGTAAGCTGCATCCTGTCCTAGGCGCTGCCAATTCACTGGCTCTATGAGCAGATGTGATGGTGACAAGCAAAACTATCTTCCAGAAGAGCAGGTAGAGGCCACAGGCTTGAAAGGACACCACAAGCCTAATGAGGACCAATTACATGCTCCTCATCAGTACCTGTCTTCATCTGGATAGATGAATGTATATGTAACCCCTCAAGAAAACCTTTATATTTGGGTGTGCTGACCAAGAGGGTGCAAAGAGGTCTACTTCAAGTGTTCCCCAATGGTAGAAGACTCAGCAGAGGAAGGCTAAGTCCATTTTTCATTCATCCTGCTGAGACTGTCAGTGAGGACACTGTCAATGCCTGGGAGATGCTTCGCTAGGAGGACTGCCGCCCTGCCTATGCACCATAATTGGAAGAGTCAGCTGAAGGAGGGTGCAAGAATGCCTGCCTCCTTACTTGCTGAAGTAGGAGGCTACCATTTTGTTGTCTGTAGACATTTAAATGGTCCCAATGTGAAGCAATCTCTGGGATACGCAAATATCTTTCCACAGGGCACCTGAAAGACATGGGGCATGATGTTGGAGAAGTTAGTCCAGCAGTGGAGCATTTGAAGAACCTAGTGAGGTACCAACAGGAACATGGCAGAATTGTGCTATTCAAGAATGAAGTAATTCAGAAACAACTTCTGCAGAGGCCTCCTCCAGAGTCAGGCTAAAGGAACAACCATAGTAGTTGCCCCCATAAAGCTGAACAGAACTTTAAAGGACTTGGTTTTGGTTCATCAATTCCATAATAGCTTTTGTACTGAGGCTTTGGGGGTGAACCCTCTATCCTGGGGTAGAAATTCTCTGTACTTTAGAGAGTACAACATTTCCTCTTTGAACTGGATATGATGGGATGGGCATAAAGAGGATTTTCCCAAATTTATTATGAAGAACAGGTCCCAAAGAAAGGACACTGTGAGGTGGACATCCTGGATATCCTGGGAAGCCTGATGGAATGAAGCAGAGACTATTAGCCATCCAAACATGGGAGAACTGAGACTCCTTTGAACTTTATCCAAGCTGAACCACAGCTGTAGCAAGACTGAATGGGAAGATGCAAACTTGGTAACCCTCCAGCCCAATATAGAATCAGAACACTTGACTTTCTCTCTTGTGCAATCTGATCCTGTAGACATAGGATAAAAGATCTCGCTGCTTTGCCATGCCTTCCATTTTGCTAAGACATGCTCCACTAATTTCCCCAACCTTTGTATTTTTGAAACAAATCCAGGTGTCCCCCAGGGACTCCCAGAAGTCAGGGCAACACCTTGGCCACAGCAACATGGTCTTCTGTGCTGCCTATAGCCTCTTCTGATGCTTCAGTGTTCCTGGCCTTGCTGGTTTCTGACCTCTGGGACTGCCTTTTGTCCCTTGGACTCCTGATACCAGGTTAGATCTCTGTTGGCTTTGACTCTTGCTGGACTCTGATCTTTGGCCTGTTTTCTGGACCTGCCTGTTGCTTCTGACCCCTTGGACTCTTGATACCAGGTTAGGCCTCTGTTACCTTGGACTCTTGCTGGACTCTGACCCTGGCCTCCCAACTTGGTGCCTGTTCCCAGTCCCTGCCCCATCTGATAATTCGCACTGTCCATGCCCTTGACCTTGACAATTTCTAGGTTCATTGCAAAGTTCTGATTATGACGTATACAGCTCCGTATAGTTTAGGACTTGACTAATTGAGAGATTGCATTTCCTCATAGGAACCTCCGCCTGAGTACGATCATACTATCTTGTTTCTCTGAGTTCCACCACCATCACAGGCACATTTTTTGAAGACATAGCAGAGAACTTACTTGGTGGATGCTGTGAGACTGTGGGATTTCCTGCCATAGGAAGCTATGTGGGTGGCCTCTCTTTCTGCCAGCAGACAAAGAACTTTCTGTATATCCAAACCTTTGAGTGTTTACTGTCTATAGCAGAAGGCTCTTTAATCAGGATGTGTTATATAATATTTTTGTAATTTATTATGTTTTATTTTCATATTTTATTATCTAATAACAACCTTTAAAAACTTGTTTTAACTTAGTGTTTTTAATATGAATGTTTGCATAATTGTTTCTTCACTTTTATATTCTCCATTTTTTAAAACTGTATTTTATTTTTAACTTATATTATGAGCTTCCTTGGATCCTATATAGGGTGAAAGGTTGGTTAAATAAATAAATAAATATTCCAAACTCTGGTTGCTTGTCATTTCCCCATGCTATCTTTTGACAGTCAAGTACAAAGGCAGCTTCACTTTAGAGATGCAACTTTACTAGGCATCTTCAGACCATTCTCTGTGCTCTGTAAGGCCCCGCTTTGAGGGTCCCTGATACTGGTAAGGCCTGGATGGGCACCATGGCCAATTGGCGCTATGTTTAATTGGCAACAGAATTAATTGGTCTCAAAATCAAAACTCAGGCCTGTGAAGTGATCGGAAGGTCAAAGCTGGCAAGGGATTGTTCTGATGGTAAACATGTGAAAGAAAGGAGAGTGAGCCTAAAATCCCCAAGGTAAGATTAGGTCTCTTGCCAGGCACAATAACCAACGCCCTGCGGATGATTGATTTAGGCAGAAGCAGGATGTCTATACCAAGCCAGAAGCCCACTAGATTTACTCCGATCCCTTTTATTACTCCAATCTTTGCATTCCTCAACCCTCACTCATAATTGGATTAACCATCATGTCCTTGTCATTCAAACACTGTGCACATTAACAGGCGAATAGACGATTATTAGGACAAAGGTCCCCTGCACTCAGGAACTTCCCCACCACAGACCATTTTTCTAGTACATATACCCCTGATTTCAGGTTCACAACTCACAGCCTCTCACCTTCTGAGTGTCATTCTGTCCATCCAATTCCTGATCTGAGAGTTGGGTCCAGTACCTGAGCTACCTCATCCTGCTCTCTGCTCCCCGTCTGATCCAGTAAGTATCACCCGAATCCTTCACAGTAGCTATCCCATTTTCCTCCCTTTCTCTCAGTTAGCTCTTGTGCACGTGTGTGTATGCGTGCATCGTTGTATGCTTGTGTGGATTTATTGTAATAAAACACAATTTTGATTTCTCTACGTCACTGTGTCGGTTGAGTCTTTCCTGTGGGTGCCCATAGACACTGGTAGCAAGATCTTGCTAAGTTGCCCCCCTCTCACAAGCCTCCTCCTTGAGCTAATTAATTCCCCACCTCTGCAATGAGGTACTGGCATCACGGGGTGGCCCTTGTGGCACCTACGTTTTGGAGTAACAGCTCCATCAAAACAATTCAGATAGAAATGACTTTACCTTTTCATAAATCCTCACACTTGATTTGCCCTATAGGCAAACAGACAAAGGAATGTAATTTATTTGATCTCCAAGCCCAAAGGAGATTATCTCTGTCAGTACCCATAAGGTAACATCAAGACAGTCATATCTGCAAAGAAAAGTTTTTTACTGAAAATTGTGATGAATCCCTTTGCTGTGCATGGTGACAATGAACTACTGACTAATTTTGCTCAAAGTAACATTTCATGAGAAATTTGCAAGAAGAAATGCTGGTACATACAAATAAAATTGAGACCTACACCTAATGCTGTTATGGAATTCCAGGGCTGGTCAAAATAATTTCCCTGCAGTAGACACAGCTGGAGAGCTAGTGCTGTGTAATGGTTTGAGCACAGGACTAGGACTCTGGAGACCAGGGTTTGAATGCCTGCTTGGCCATGGAAATCCACTGGGTCACCTTGGGCAAGTCACATTCTCTCACCCTCAGAGGAAGGCAAAGGCAACTCCCCTCTGGACAAATTCTGCGAAGAAAACCCTGTGATAGGGTCACCATAGGTCACAAACAAATTAAAAGCACAACAACAACAACAACAACAACAACAAGACACAGCTGGCAAGAGTGGAATTACAGTAGCTTTTACAGTTCACTTAAGCTGGAACTTCATAGTCCACCACAGTGAGTAAGAAATTTAGATGCAAATCCTCATTTCATTTTTTTTTCTCTGCCATGAATTCACTATCTCTAATCTACAAAAGGGCAATATTTTATTAGAACCAACTAAAATTTCACAAGAGTTTCGGAGTTCATCAGAATTCTTCATTAACTAAGTGATACAAAAAATGTTTTGTGGGGGCAGGTGGGGAGAAATAGGAAAGTCCAAAAATTTGGCCAGATGTTATAGCTATGAGATCACCACCTAGCCTAATGACAATTCTGAAAAACTTGAATTATTCCCATTGCAGATTTTGGATTTTGCTTTGTTATCGTGGATAAAAAAAAAGGTTTCTTTTATTTTTATTTATTAACAGTTGTTATGTGCCTTCAGTCCAGCTTATAGTGAATCTATGATAGAGTTTTCTTGGCAAGATTTATTCAAAGGAGGTTTATTCACTCTCAGCCTGGCTCTTGATCCATCCATCCATCCATCCATCCATCCATCCATCCATCCATCCATCCTTATACTGCAAGATCTCAGAACAGCAGACAGATATATGCACGGATCCTTAGACTCTCTCACACACCCTACCATTTACAATTGGGGAGAGGCAAACCTGGCCACAGTTATACAAGCCCTTGATTATATCCAAGATCAGATTATTGGAATGTACTCTGTACAAGGTTACTCTGAAAGTGTGCTGAAAGCTGGTACTGGCTACTCACTTTCTCTTCCAATAAAGACATTTTTAGCTCATCATGAGCTAAACACCAGCTTTTAAGTAGAGTGAAAACTGCTGTCAGCTCCCCCCCTCCTTCTGCTCCCAATAAGAAAGCCACATTATGATGCCAGAAAAAATGCTGCATGAGGTTTGAAATGAAAAAAAGGGGTGGGTGGGAAACGACATTTGATTTAAACAAGGTACTGACTGAAACAATAGCTGAGATCATGCATATTTGTTTTCATTGCTTGCATCATGCATGATAGAATCAGGCCAGAATCCAGATTCCTGAGGAATCCAGCTCTCAACAACTACTAGCAGCAGCAGTAGCTGTTACCACTGCCGCCGCCACCACTACCTAGGTACTTTTGGCTTCCCATGCTGAAGAAAGAGTTTGAAAACAGGAAGACAGCCAGTGTGATGTAGTGATCAGCATTTAAAACTGGAAGTTGGAAAATACAGGTTCAGGTCCATGTTGAATTAGGAAACAAACCAGGTAACCTTGGGTGAACTCCTCCCTTTCTCAGTCTGACCTGTCTCACAGGATTGTTGTGAAAATAAAACTGGGGATAAGGAAAGCTATGTACATCATTTTAAACTTGCTTCAGAAAAGGCAGGCTATAAATGGAATAAATAATCAAATATAAGGAACATGATAGCTAGGCAAGCCTGCATTCTAGACTTTGGTTCCTGGAACCCATAACACTCTATGAAGAATTACTCCAGGAAACTGTTAATAGTGGCCTGTTTTGGTGAAATACTGCTCAACAGAGAGCAATTTTTTCAATTAAACATCCTTAGGTCTTGGGCCAACTCTTCTCACCCAAGTGAGCTATTGGATCCTACTGGACAAAACCTCCTATTCCAGTTGAGCCTTACATGAACATTAAGGTTTCCCTGAGCTTTAGCATGGTCCTCTTTTCACCTTTAACTTACTCCTTATTTCTGCCTCCCAGTTTCTCCGTTAGACCACTTCTGTACTACACTGTTATAATGCTCTTATTCCACTTTCAATATCTGATGGAATCGTGGGGTTTGCAGTTTAGGGAGGGATCATTAGAACTCTCAGCCAGAAAGCTCTTTGGCCTGAGTAAACTACATACCCCAGAACTCGACAAGATGTTGAAAGTGGAATAATAGCACTATAACAGTGTAGGGCAGAAAGGCCCTTAGTCCTGACTTGCACTTTGGTCCTGACTATTGGCAGGTCCCATGACTCAGTGCCCATGTTCTGACTAAGTTCTAACCAACAGTTCCCAATTGTTCCTAAGACTGTTGCTCACAGGCCACCCTGTAGCCTGTGTAACTGCTCATCCTATCAGGATTACTATGTCAGCAAAGGATTACTGCTTCTGGTAAACCCATTCTGCTGCAGTTCTGCTACTGTGAGCCAATCTTTATTGCATTTATCTGAGGTCATGACAGATTAGTATTTCATGTGGCAAGAACAACCTATAACATTATAAAATATATGGTAGTATAGTCTCTATTAAACCAGCTTGAAACTGTAACAAACTGTCCACACGGCTGACATAAAATTATGCTGTAAACTTACCAATTACAAACATTTAAAATCATCAAATAAATACAAAGTGTCTTGGCAGTTACAGCAAATAATACTATCAAATAGGTGACAAATTGATTATCTTCCAATAATTCCACCAGTATACCACACAGAAGTCTGTCTGAGTAACATGCTGTAATAAATTCCTTCATTTCTAAGGTACAAAGAGCCCTTCATTGTATTGTTGCAACAGACTCACCAACATTAATTCCGGTTTCTTTTCTGTATTGCACAAGAAGCCAGATTGCTGGTACGAAGGGAGATGTTTCTATCCAAATCTTTCTGGAATGCCATGCTTTTTGTGTTGCTGTATACAATGTGGCCACATTGTAGCCGCATTCCCCAGAAGCAAGGGACCTTGGAGTTTTTCTATCTGTAATGTATATAGCATTCATTGGAGTCAGTAGCATGTGCAGAGGTGTGATTCTAATGTCATCTATACATCTGCTGCAGCCAGAAGTGCCCTGATTTCCCCTGATGCAAACCTACAGGATGCTGCATTGTGTACAACCACACAAAATAATATATGCTTCTGGATCAAGGGAAAAGAGATTCTCCCAACAAACCTCAGTGCTAAGCACAAGATGCCCACACCTATAAGTGCATTTTTTTTCAAACTGCAAAAACCTGGTCATGGGCTGTGAAAGAAACTAAGAGATTGACAAGAAGGAGGGTAGGATAGGAAAATAGGAAAAGGAAAGAGAAAAGTTATCTTCCTTTGAGATAGAGATGGTCAAAGATGTTGGGGAATTGAAAGATTTTTGGTAACGAGACTCTCAATCAGCAGAGTATCTTAGTAATTGCACAAAAACGGAAGTTGAACAGATTACCAGTCCCACTTCTATCACTCCACCCCAAACACACTTAACCTAGCTCAAAATAAACACAAAAAACAATTTGGTTAAAAATATAAAAGAATTTACTCACAAAATCTTGTGCATAGTCTACACAGGTTCAATTCTTGAAGAAGGTAGGAAGAAAATTAAGTACTCACATGCTTGCTGAAAATAATCCCTGTTAGGAGATCTCAGGGCATGCTTTCAGGACAAAAGGCAAAGACAAAAGGAAGGAGTAAATGGCAAGAGAACCTTTTTAAGACCAAAGACTGTGTACGTGCTGGAGGAAGAGGTGTTGACCAAAACAAACAGGAAGTTTTCTCTAGGCTATCTCTCTATGCCTACAATAAACATGCAAACAAACTAGCCAGTTAATTAAGCATGCAAAGGTTGCCACTCCCAACAAAAGATAAACTGCTTTATCACCTGAAGCAGGTAAATTGTAATTACAGAAGGATAGTAGCATCTTTGAGAGCCAGTGTGGTGTAAAGTTTTCCCTCCACATTCACGGGTTTGACCTTCACAAATTTGATTATTCACGAGGTAAATGCATGCATCCCCCCCATTCTCCTCCTCCCATTCCCCTGCCTTTGGCCAGGCACGGAGAAGAAAGAAGAGAAGTAACTAGACAAAAGGCAAGGAAATTGAGGGGGGCATGCATGTGTGCTTCCCTTCTCCCCTCCAGAGCTCTCCCCTCCAATTTCCTTGCCTTTGGCCCCAGAGCTGAGAACGTGCACCGATGCAAAAGGCAAGGGAATTGGAGGGGAAAGGCTCGCACAAGCCTTCCTTCTCTCTTCTGGAGCTCCTCCCTCCCACTCTCTTGCCTCTGGCACAGGTGCAGAAGTGGCAAAGGAAGGGAAGGGGGAATCCCCAGAAGGGAATGGAAGGAGGATTGGGGGGGGGGGAGATATTTGTGTTTTTTCTACTTTCATGAGAGTTCTGCAACCAGGGTTCAACCCTTTGCTCAGCCATGGAAACCCACTGGGTGACCTTGGTGCATCACACACTCTCAGCCACAGAAAATCCCATGATAGGTGCACCTTAGGATTGACCTAAGTCAAAAACGACTTGAAGGCACACAACAACACCAATAGCGTCTTGGGCTGGGACTTATCATCTCCTTCCTCTTCTGTTGTTTCCCCGGTTGAAGATCATGTTGAAAGCATTTCTTTTACAAGTGAGATAATTAATAGTATTTTTGTGTTTGTAAAAGAAACACCTTTCAAATAGTCTCCCACTAAGAGAACAACAGGAGTGGTGCCATGCAGTAAGTCTCAGCCAAAGATGCTGCCATCACAATTTCCCTGCCTTGTGTGATGAAGCCCACAGACTCCCTGTGTGACTCAAGAGCGAAGAAACCATTCACCTCACTGTACCTGTGAGTTCAGCACAGCCTATCTCAAGCTTTGACTTTTCAGGAAATTTAATAATATGATTAGCTTATGCATTTATACACTTCCTGTGGGGGATTATCACATCAGAGAGAGGTATCATCATATCTATGAGACAAGCAGCCATCCAGTCAAATGCAATGTGGGAACAGCCCTCTCAAAAGACAGCCACGCAATCTCTCTTCAAAGACCTCTAAAGAAGGAGA
>JASZZK010000024.1:0-51160 GCA_030412105.1 Cyclura pinguis
TAGGTAAGACTTTATTTGTAAGCTGGAAACCTGGAAGCGTCAGGCAAAGGTGTTTTGCTGTTTCCGTTTCACAAAAGCAAAGGAGAAAAACATTTCAGAAGAGGCAGCGAGAAGGTTCTGGACTTCAGACGGTGATCTCCAAGCTGCATATCTCCGGGCAAGGGGTCTTGCCATCAGCTCCAAACCCCCCGGTGAGGTACAACTTGCCGTTCCAAAGACAAGTCCGGTGACCAATCCTCTTCTGGACCCGGTTGGAGCAAGGAAACCGGAACCACTTGGCTGGTGAAGACCCTGGGAGGATCAAGAAAATCCAACTCAGTTGTTGTTGGTGCCTTCCCCTCTTCAGTCCTCCTACCTGCTGGCTGGGTTAAAAAAGGAACTTCCGCTAGATACTTCTAGAGGTGGGAAGGTGTTGGCCACCACTCTTTTCTGCCTTTCTTCACACTTGGTGTTGGATGCACATTATCTCTGCCTAATTGCTACTCCTGTTCTCCCACCTACCTGTATTATGCAGGTGTCCTCAACTTTTCTACTGTCCACTCTTGACCTTTTTCAGTTACAACCAGAACCCATATATTCTTTTGACACTTACAAATTACAGACAAGTTCCATTAATTCAATGGGGATTCAGCTCTTTCATCAGTTCTTGCTTACAGAGGCTCACTTGGAACTGTTCACCCATGTGCGCTGCTTGCAAAGTGAGCTGTGAGGAGGGGAGGCACTAAGCCAGCCGGGAGACTTTGCAAGCAGCACGGGTGCTGTTGGTCCCAAGCGAGCCTCCGTAAGTCCTTCACGCTCCCTGCAACATTGTACGCGGGTTCTGCTTTTCAACCAATTCCATTTTCTGATGGTGGTCCAGTGATAAGAAGATGTTTCCTGCACAGAAAATGCTGCAATTGGGGACATTCCATACAAAATTCAAATGTCATTGAATTTGCACTGAAAACATTTTTTTTTTCTGTGCAGGAAATTTCCTTTTGTGTCCTGAAAATGCTGTTTGTTGTGCAAAACAACCACAGAAGAAGTCCCAAATTGCTAATAGCCATTGAAAACTCTGTAGTTTTCAAAGTGTTTCTTGTAGCAGGAGGAAAATTGGTAAAATTCTTTGTTGCTTCCTTAAAAAAGAAAATCAATGATGAACGCTATCCATAGTCCACATTCCCTCTACTACTTTGCCTGCCCCATTTTCTTGGGATTCCTAAACTCTTAGTGCTCAACTGAAGCTTTAAGTTATTGTGGTGCTAGAAAATTGGAGCCTGCAGGGCAGTTTCACTGGAAAACCTGAATTCTGATTTGAGGGGGCAATGTCTTCATTTTGCACCCCTGTAGCTACACTCCCCGCTCCAAAATTAACCAAGAATGCTTGTAACAGAAAAGCACACCCAGCTTCTGCTGGAGACCTTAGAACAGCTCTTACTTGTATCGTGGATGTAGAGGTCATTGCAAACCGCGTCCCTGCCTTTCCCCAGCGTCTCCCCTCCGAAGATGACGGCGAAAGGCCCCACGACTGTGCAGGATTGGTGCCTCAGGCCCTTGGGAGCCTGTCCAGATCCCTTTTCGGTGCTGACCAAGCGGGAGAGTTGTTCTGTCAGGCCAGGAGCATGGGTGGAATCGGCCTGAGAGAGGAATTCATTTGTCAGAAGAAATAAAAAAAAGACTTAGGAGAAGGAGGTATAATAATCTAGTCAAATCACTCACCTGAATTTTACCTTTCCCCCACTGTCCGACCACGTCAAAGTCGGCCGAGTCACGTCCTCCAAAGATCATGAGCTTGTAGCCGCAGCTCTTCCCAGCGGAGCTATGCTCAGGCAGCAGCATGGCGGAGTGGCCGGCCCGTGAGGCTGTGCGCGATGATTCTTCTTCGTACCTGGTGGGCGGAAAAGAGATGTGAAAAAGTGGTCTTTGTTTTAAAGCGCTACCGTTTCCCCATCCTGCCACCAAAGTTACTGTCCTGTGCTCAGCTGTGGATGAATTGAGATGCGCCAGGCATTCACTCTTTGTAGACAGCGTGTGGCATTTTCTAATGCTCCTGGCCCCTTGGAAAAAGGCATTCTCTCTTTCCGTATGATCTTAAGGAGAATTTTTACGAAATGATGTACCATCGGTATTTGATTCCAGAAGAATTGGCCAGAATACATAAAGGGGTTTCTAACATACATTAGAAATGTGGGCAACAACTAGAAACATTTTATTACATGTGGTGGACTTGTGAGAAGGCTAAGAATTCTGGAAACAAATACATAGTCTGATCTGGAAGATTTTGAAGGCTAATATTTAATTGTGACCTGAATTGTATTTATATCTCTCTCCAACCTTGCATCCCACTCATTTTTTGCTTGTGTTCCTTGTGCGAGGCTGGAAGGAGACTAAGGATTTGAGAGACAGATGAGCAGGAGTGCCGCAATTGTCTCCTTGAAGGTGGAAGCAGGTGGTTTTGGTTTTTGGAGGTTTTCGGATTTCTGGATAAGAGATACTCAACCTGTACCAATAAATCTGATCTTACGGTAGTAGGATTTTTGGTTGGGGTACCAAACAATGCCATGTGCAGGCTTAGGACAGCTGCCCCTTCCAGCGCAGAGTAGCAGCCGGGACATACCTGTAGGTCTTGGTTGCTGGGTTGAGGTGTAGCGTGAAGATGCTAGCGTAGCGCCTCTGCGTGCGCAGCCCGCCCTCACGCCCCACCACCCGCGCTTCGTGGTCCGACAGCTTGGTGCAGGTGTGGCTGCTGAGCCCCACGGGGGCCTGGTGGGAGGACCCCGCGGTCCAGCGTTCCCATCGGCCCTGCTCGGCGTCAAAACCGCACACGTCGGAAACCCGGCGGGAGCCGTCCCACCCCCCGACCACACACAGGAAGCGGTCGGCCAGGACCACGGCCTCGTGGTGGCTCCGGCGGTACCCCGCTTCGGGAGCGACGGTTCGGACCGTCTGGAGCGCCGGGTCGAAGGCCACCACGTCCCCAAGAGGGGGCTCTTGGGTCTCTGGGGACTTCAGGCCCCCGAAGATCAGGAGGTTCCCTCGCACCACGTTGCATGAGTGGAAACCGCGGGCGAGGAGGTCACTGTGCACGACCGGCGTCCATGCCCAGCTGGTCGGGCCGGCACTGGCGGCGGACATGCCAGGTCTGACCTGTGGGAGGAAAAGCAGAGAGCAAAGGTTGAAGGCTTGCATCGGAAGCTACTAAAAGGAACGATATGGGCATTCTAGAGAGAAACTCAGAGGCCCAGCGAGGTGTAGCAGTTCGAGCATTGGATTATGACCCTGGAAGCCAGGGTTCAATTCCTCACTCAAGCGTGGAAACCCACTGGGTGACCGTGGGCACATCACACACTCTCAGCCCCAGAAAGCCCCATGATAGGTTCACCTTAGGGTTGTCATAAGTCAGAAATGACTTGAAGGCATGCAACAATAAGAGATAAGTTCAACTTGCTTCCAGGTAGAAGTCGGGCACAGAGCAAAAGTGTGAGTCTCGGTCCCCCGATTATTGGGGACTGACGACTGTAACAATCTACAGCAGGCCCGCAAGGGGTCCCAGGACCTCCCGTGGGTGCCAAAATCCAGGGATGCTCAAGTCCTACTGTACGCAATGGCACCGTAACGTGGCGTCCCTTTATATAAAATGGGGACCAACTCAGATGAGTGTCGGAGAGCGCCTGAGGATCTGCGAAATGGCAGGAGGCGATAGCAAGGCATGTATGTCTCAAAATCAAAGTTTGTTTTTTTGAAATTTTCTTTTTTGAATATTTTTGAGCCATTGGTGGTTGAATCCATGAATGCAAAACCTTCGGATACAGAGGGACAATCATACATCCCTAGACTCCCCCCCCCCGCCATGAAAGCCTTTGCAAGTTGCACCGACAAATTAATTGGCCCTGCAAATTGTAGGCTGGCTGCTGCGTTCCCCATTACCTCTCAAAAGTAGAGAATTTGTAGCTGTGCCTCTTGCCTGGGGATGACCCATGAAAAATGGAGGCTAAGGGTCAGGATCTGAAATTTGGCAGCCCTCCACCCTGGAGTATTTATAGAAAGGGTGGTGCCACTGGTTTATTTTTCAAAAAGCAAATTTCCTTGCCCCCAAATGAATTATTATTCTCTAAACACAAGCTGTGACACCCCATGAAAGCTCTTTTTTTTTTTTAAGGGTTGATTCTTCGGAGGCACAATTCTGTATTTTGGGGGCTGTACTGTCCTCTCTGATAACTTAAATGTGCAAATGCTGTGCAGAGACTTCCAAAATCGACCCCCTCCCCACACCCCATCCTGCACGCTCCGTTTTCTGGCCCTGCGCGTTTCGGTTACTCTGCAAAAAAAGTTACATTGTCCCAAGGCCGGAATTATATTTCGGAGGGTGGGTGGCGAGGGCATCGCCCGTCTCCCTGTTGTTGGAAGCGAGCAATCTCGGGCCTACCTGCCCAGAGGGATCCGCCGTAGAGTAGGAGCCGGTTGCTCGGCAACCGGGAGCCCTTGGCAACCTCATCCGCGTGCCTCTGCCTTGGCAACCGGCTCGTTTTTTTGTACCGGGAGGAAAAAAGAGGGC
The DNA here is from genome assembly GCA_030412105.1 of Cyclura pinguis. Lineage (NCBI taxonomy): Eukaryota > Metazoa > Chordata > Lepidosauria > Squamata > Iguanidae > Cyclura > Cyclura pinguis. Next base: position 4,535 of record JASZZK010000024.1, read on the forward strand.
AGGCCCGCCCTGCCGGGAAGCATTTTGCTGAGTGTGGTAAAGCCAGAGAAAGCAGGATCTTTTTAAAAAAAAGGCAGAGAGAAAGAGAGAGAAGGGTTAGTTTGGGGGCAGGCGGTGGGAAGTCATGAGGAATTCTGGAATTTTTGGGGCCACATGCAGGGAGGACGGATCATAGCAGAGAGATGCAAAAGCGTTGCTGGGCTGAAAAATGGCTTCTGTCCATTTAAATGGTGGCGGAGAAAAGGGAATTTCAGCAGGCAAGGCAAGGATCTGGTTGCCGGACCAGCTGAAATTCCCTTTTCTGTGCAGCCGTTTAAACGGACAGACACCCTCTCCGCTTTTCAGTCCAGCAACCCTAATGGTAGCATTTCAGGGTTGCCTTAAATTCTGCTAACGTGAGCTCTGAGCATGTGCAGAGCGCATGGGCAAAGCTGTTTTAGACCTTGACAGACCCAGAATTTGCAAAGGTACTTTTTGTGCATTTTAAGCACAAGTATTCTGATATTTCCTCCCCGTTTAAAAATTACTTAACAGACTTCTAACAAACCAGTCCTACTAATTCCCAAAATCCAGTGTTACCACCCCATTTTTCCATTTTTTTTTTAAAGTTGGAAGTTCCCAATCCTTTAAAGAATGATTTTTCTCTAATCAGGGCAGATAATTTATCCATTTTTGCGAGGCCGACCAGTTTTAACAGGCACTTCTCCACTGTCAGTAATGCCGAAGTCTTCTGTCTTCATATCACAATCTTGCTGCCAGGTCATATATTGTAGGAAAGCAGGGCTAGTAAAATTCTGAGACATTTACCGGGCTGACAGGCTGTAAGATTGTGGTCCAGTTCTGACCAGTTTTGGACAGTAGTGACAATGCCGGGTTTGTTTACGTATTTGGTGCATAAGTCAAAGTTTACGGCTGAGGCAAGTCACAATCAGGGATTGCAAGCCACAAAGGACTGTGCTTTTAGAAAGTGTGCAGATGCAACCCTGTGCAAAACCAGGGTAGGCAGGGCTTGAGCAATCCGGTCTTTTATATTTCTGGGCAAAAATAAAGAAAAAGATTATTTTTCTCCTTTAGCAGGATCCTAAAGCAGGTCATTCGCCTTTTAAATAAATCGTAGCCCTTCCCTCAGCTATTTAAAATTTTAAAAAATGTTCCTTTAGAAAAATGAGGGAGGAGGGAACAGAATTGGAAGAAAGTTAGTGAAAAGTTACTATCAGTTTTGAGTTACTTGTCCGTTTTTTGGCTTTTGGGGAAGCCTGGGCCTGCCTGTATCTCATTACTCCAATATAAAGCAACAAGGGCAGAGTTGCCGTCTGTTATTGTTATTTTTACTGGTTTGCTTCCAATTTACCCAAGGAAATCCAGCAAGTAGAAGTTTTCCCCTCTGGAAACCAGGAAAAGCCTTGGATTTCTGTTTGCTGAATGGCCACTGATGAAAAGGCAGAGAGGCCTTGCTACGAAAAGTGTTGGCAACACTGTCCATACCTTTAAAAGCAGCGTTAAAGGGAGAAATTCTGTTAAGTTTGGCTTTGCCTGTTTCACTGTTGTAATAGAAAAAGCTGCATTTGGCAAAATTATCTTTTGACAAATTTTGAAGATGATTGCAATCCTTCCTGCAGGAGTGGGTGGACAAAGTTGTATACAACTCCTAGCAGTCTTCATTGTTGCCTATCCTGGCTTGGGGCTGATGGGATCTGCAATCCAACACCACACATTGCCCGACCCCTGCCTTCCAGAGTCTCTATCTATCTATCTATCTATCTATCTATCTATCTATCTATCTATCTGTCTATCCATCTCTTTTCTTGTCTCTTCCTCCCTCTTTAACAGTTGCATAGCGGGCAGAAATCCAACAGGTAACTCTCCTTCTTTCTTCAAGTGGCTTTGGAGGAAGCTGTGGATTTTTCTGCTTCTCCCTTAAAGGCACTGGAGGGTGGAAGAAACCCTGTTTCCCTTGAAGCAGAAGGAAGAAAGAGGGACTGTTGACAGTACACAGCAGGGCTGTTTGCTGTCATTTTGGAAAGCTTTGCCCTGTCTTTTTCTCCCCTTCCAGTGACCTCCAGCCTCTCCCTGGCTCCCTTCCCGTGTCCCAGCTCAGGTCGGAACTGGTTTCAGGACAGGAGGCGGTCAAACTCTACTGGTTTGTCCTGCCACCTTTACTGTATAATAAATAATCTCTCCACCACCCACCAAAAACACTACAGCCCCCCCCAAACCACCTTGCAGACCGAGAGGGCAGGCAGTGCGGACGGTCTCTTAGCAAGGAAGAAGACCTTTCCTAGTCTTTTTCACAGCCCTGAGCACCTCACTTCCAAAGGGGTAAGACTTGGCGTTTGCAATTGACAAAAACAGGGAGGCTTGGTAGAAGTTCACAGTTTTTGGGTCCAAGGTTGCAAAGGAAAGTATGTCTGGTGGCAGCTTTTTTTTCCTTGGCAGGGTCTTACCACCTGAATCTTTTAATTCTGCTTTTAATTTTCTTTCCTGGGACTCTCTGGGGGACAGGTGAAAGTGGGGAAAAAAGTTAGAAATGAACAGAAGTCCACTTCTCTTTTTGAAATTGGTTTTTAAGAAATATCAAACCCTTCAGAAGGAAAAATTGCAACCTCTTTAAAAAGCAAATGGTTGTTAACATCACACGGCCTCCAGGTGAACGCAGACATTGCAAAACTGCTCAGTTCTGTTCCCTGCATATATGAGTTCCTTACAAAGAAGTAAATTCCCTACTGAAAAGCCAGTCACATTCTTCTTTTATGATACATTTGGAGTCGCCAGCTCCCCAGTTCTGTCAGAGCAACAGAGGGTACCATTGCTGCCACTTTATCTGGTTTATTTTTCCTCTCTTTTCATGCAGGTATTGATTGGATTGAGAGTTCCCTGTTTTCTGATATTGCTTCCTTCCCTCTGCTGGAGTCATGGATTTCTCCCAGCTTCCCAAGATTGGAGATGCTGAGAAGGAGAGCGAAATGGGGTTTGTCCACGGCGTCTCTGGCCCTGGTACGTTCCCAAATGGCTGGAGGACTGTGTGAGGTACTCTCGACAGCAGCACTCCACACTCATTAATTTATGTTGCTTTCGTGTGCTTTCCAATGGTTCCCTTCTTAGAAGGGCTTCCTTCTTCAATTTTGCTGAAAAGGAAAAGGCTTTGGGGGAAATAGAGGGGAGGAAAATCCTCCCCAAAGCTTATTCTATTTTTCCCCCCCGTGGGCCTTCACATGTGTCTAACGGTTTCTTGTTTTCCCCTTCTTGCCAGTGGTGATTGCTTGCAAGATGTCCGGGGCTGCCATGTACGAACTGGTGCGCGTCGGACATTTTGAGCTGGTTGGCGAGATCATCCGCCTGGAAGGCGACCTGGCTACCATCCAGGTGTACGAGGAGACCTGTATCCTTTGGGAAAGATCTTCCATGCTCTTCAGCATTGCTGGGCAAGTGCTTGGTTTCTTTTGTCTGTTGCAAAATTTTGCATCTTGTCTTTTGCAAAACGTTTCTGCTTCTGTCTTCTTCACTCGCGAAAGATGAAACCGAACTACCTCTAAAGTGGCTGTTTAGGATACTCTGTTTCCAGCATTCTTCAGTGGATGATGGTATTCTCCTCCAGGTTGAGACCATGTGGTATTGGAGTCTTCAGTCTATAAATCCACAAATTCTCCCTCAGGTCCCCAATGTCCAAAGGAGAAGACACCTCAGTGCCAAACAGGGACAAACTGGGGAGGCTGTGATGTTTTTCTGAGCTAAAATTTCTGGTCAGGATTGCAAACTTGTGGTGCCTGAAGCATGAATGCAGGTCTGTGGTTGTTGGAATTTTTTTTCCCTGAGCTATGACCGCTACAGCCGGTGTTTGTGTGGGGGACCCCGTCCTGCGCACCGGGAAGCCCCTCTCAGTGGAGCTCGGCCCGGGCATCATGGGCTCCATCTTTGACGGGATCCAGCGGCCCCTGAAGGACATCACAGAGCTCACCAAGAGCATCTACATCCCCCGAGGCATCAACATCTCCGCCCTGTCCCGGGATATCAAATGGGAGTTCACACCAAGCGCTAACGTCCGGGTAAGAGTTGGGAAAACGGGGGCCGTTTGGGACATATTCCCTCCTTCGAGATAAAGAACTGAGTTACAAAAACCAGCCGTTTGGGAAGGAAAATGAGAATTGTTTCCAAACTACAGTTCTCAGAGTCTTTGGGGAGGCCATGCTGTGTAAAATTCGTGAGCCAGTCCTACAAACAGATGGAGCCCCTTACCTGGCTGCTTTAAAGTTCTGACTGAACGCCGGAGCAGATTCACTGCTCCACTGTTGTCGTATCCATGAGCTGCCCCTTGGTTAAAGGTACCTGTGTCGATTGGAACTTGTTTCCAGTTCACAAGTGTGCAGATTTTCATTTTAGTTCAGAGATACAAACTGACTAATTCACGATGACAGATTTTCTGTATTTTCTGTTTCAAATTTAATATGTGTTAATTTTAGTTCAGAGATACAGACTAATTCACATTAGATTTTCTGTATTTTATGTCTTGAATTTAATATCTATTAATTTTAGTTCAGAGTTACAGACAGACTAATTCACAACTATGTATTATCTGTACTTGATGTTTCAAATTTAATGTTTATTAATTTTAGCCCAGAGATACAGACTAATTCACAATGACGGAGCGGGGAAAAAGGAACAAAAGAAAAGGAAATAAATAATATACGTATGTAACTAAAACTAAAATGAAACTAAACTAAAACTAAGACATAATAACAAAACCTGTTACTAAAAAGCTAAACACTGAACCCATCCTACCTACACTAACTAAAACACATAAGAACTCTGATCCTCCCATACAAACTGTAATGAAAAGGAAAAATGAATTAAGATCTGATATCTTTTTCTACCGTTATGTGTCTGTATAAATGCAACTTACTAGAATTACTGCTAGTCAAAGCCTCAGGTAGTTTGCTGTATTTTTGGGAAGGGGAACTCACCTTCGTCTGTTTAAATCCTGCCGCATCACAGCTTCATACGCCTTCCTCCCCTCTCTTCCTCTTCTTTTCAGGTTGGGAGTCACGTAACGGGTGGGGACATTTATGGCGTGGTGCGCGAAAACTCCCTCATCAAGCACATGATCATGGTGCCCCCCCGGTCCCGGGGCACCGTCACCCGCATCGCCCCAGCCGGGAGTTACGACGCCTCGGTAAGGCCGTGTGTTGTCCGCGTGTGTGTGGCGGTGTAGTTGGAGTGGAAGGCACGTTTTACACAAAACACGTCTTCTTTTGCTGAAAAAATGGTGGTGTTTTGCACAAAATGTCACCAGTTCTGCATAAAGAGTGCATATTTCTGGACACATTTTTTTCATTAAAAAAATGTGTGACATAGCATGATATTAAATGCAAGCCCCTCCACAAAGCATGTGTTGCTTTTCCCCATTTTTTCAGGGGTACAGGGACTGGTGGGGAGGACACCTGTCCAAAGCTTGGCAGGGAATTGGTGTGGCCCCCTAACCCCTGATAGTTGCCCACCTGACACTACAATAGGGCCGCTCTCACCTGCGTGCCTCTCTTCTCCCCCAAGGACGTGGTGCTGGAACTCGACTTCGAGGGAGCGAAGGAGAAGCTGACGATGGTGCAGGTATGGCCCGTCCGGCAGATCCGTCCCGTGTCGGAGAAGCTGCCGGCCAACAACCCCCTCCTCACTGGCCAGAGAGTCCTGGATGCCCTCTTCCCGTAAGTCCCCTTTGCTGTCTTCGGCCATAATGACATACTCAGTTTGGTGGGAACAATCCCAGTTACTTCACCATCCCACTTTTTCAGTTTCTCTCTCCTTCTCCCACTTTCCCCCTTTGTTTTTAGCTTGCTCCAATTACTGCAAACTGAGTTTACTTTGCAGGAATAGTTTGAACTCCATGAACTCAGCAAAGGGAAAAAGAGAGGAGCAGGAAGTCTTGACTTCCCAGGAGGTTCAGCAAAAGCAAACTTCTGTGCCTTCTCCTAGCTTGTGTGTTCTTCACCATTAATAACTAGGTCTCGGGTTGCTTGGCTGTATGTTCCCAGTGGCAACAGGAGAAAAGGCCTTCCTTGTAAAATGAAGTCAATCTATAGTCAGGATCATCCGTGCCATTGCATTTCCGATTTTTGTGCATGGCTGAGGAAGCTGGACGTCGAAAAAGGCTAACGGGAAGAGAATCAACTCATTTGAAATGTGGTGCTGGAGGAGAATTAATTCTGCAAAACCACAGACTGCCTCGGGGCACCAAATCAATCCCAGAAGCCAAAGTATGGAGGCTGTCATATTTTGGACATCTCATGAGATGGCATGACTTGTTGGGAAAGACAGTAATGTTTTTGTAAAGTGGAAGGCAGCAGGAAAAGAGAGAATTCAGGTCAGATGGGTTTCCTCCCTCAAAGAAACCACACTAGCGCTGAGTTAATAACCAGGCACCTTGAAGCTGACTTCATTGCAAATAACAATACCAGTAAAGGGGCAAGGTTTCTTCGGCGGAGATACAATTAATGTATAACTTTTATTTTTTTAAAAAAATATTTCATGCTCAGAGGAAGTTGGGTCTACATCATCCCTTGGTCCCTCCCAACTCTGTGGTTCTGTGATCCTATGCACATGTAACGACAGCATTTATTTATAATGCAACATTTATTTATTTCTGATGCACAAACAGTGGCTGACTCCATACTATGGTATGTCGTACTGTACTGTACACTGGGTGATACTGGAGGTGCATGGGGGAATTGCAGAGCCATGGACTAGTTCACACATCTTCAGATTCCGCCAGAGCTTGGAACAGTTCAGGGTTTTCTTCCCCCTGGACTGCAACTCCCAACATTCTGTCTTGCCGCAGGTGTGTTCAGGGTGGGACCACAGCCATCCCGGGGGCCTTCGGCTGTGGTAAGACAGTGATTTCCCAGTCGCTCTCCAAATACTCCAACAGCGACGTGATCATCTACGTGGGCTGCGGCGAACGAGGCAATGAAATGTCGGAGGTGCTGAGGGACTTCCCCGAGGTGAGTGTGGTGGACGAGTTCAAAGGTCAGGGGAGACTTCTGTATCTATGAGACGTGGCGATGAACCACTGTAGCCATTCGTCTGAACTTTAAAGGTGTTGTTTTCCAGGGTCGTATTCAGCACTCTGGATAGTTCCCTTGAATCTTGAGTGAAAACCAGGAATGGATTCACTGCCTCACGGACATGGAAACCACAGGCTGGTAGCACTGGCAGAACAAGTCTGAGGCAGTTTGATTTTGACATCCTTGTAGTAGGAAATGCCAAGGAGTGAAACAGGGACTTTCACTTTTAAAACAAGCACTGTTCCAATTAGCCACGGTTTCCGGTTTTTGTCTTTCTTTCATCTTTACCTCCCACCCACCGCTGTCCCCTCCCCTGCCCAAATTCCCCTCCTCCTCCCTTCCTCTCTAACCATTTTCTCTGCTTGCTCCATCCTCTCTTAGCTCACGATGGAAGTGGACGGGAAGACGGAGACCATCATGAAGCGGACTTCGCTGGTCGCCAACACCTCCAACATGCCCGTGGCCGCTCGAGAGGCCTCCATTTACACGGGTGAGGAGAGAGGTGAAGGTGTTGCAGCAAGAAAAAAACTGGAAAAATTTGGGGAAAACCCTGGTTTTTGGCCCCAGTTTTTCCTGAAAACCCCTTTTCTCCCAGAAAAAAATTGAAAAACATCGAGGATATTTTATTTTAGAATGATGAATAATTATTTAAGACAAGATGCTTGTATATTTGTCTATTATTTCTTTAAAAAAAATCAAGTTGCACGTAGCAAGTAGACCATGTGCAACAGAGAAGGGCAGGTATGGAAGGCTAGGAGACTGCCTTAGCCCCCCCGCAAGGAATCTGGGAGGGCCACATACCCTACTGTACCTTCCTGTGCCGCCCCCCCCCCCCAAAATATTGCTCCCTGATTCCCTCAAACACCCTCTAAGGGACATGTGGAGCATTCTCAACACGTTTCCGGGCCTTCCTGGGCCGTTTTCGGCCCAGAAGAAGACTTTTAAGTGAGCACAAGTTAATTCCTGTTTCAAAAATGGTCTCTCCTGGGCATAAAATGCTTATATATAGTTATCATGGTGGAAGATTTGCATGCAACTTGACTCTTGTGCTTGAGCTGTTTTTTGGAGAAGTCTTCCTGCAATGCCTCTTTCCCCCCGATTTTTTCTCTCTTCAACCTTAGGGATCACCTTATCGGAATATTTCCGGGACATGGGCTATCACGTCAGCATGATGGCCGACTCTACCTCCCGTTGGGCCGAGGCCCTCCGCGAGATCTCCGGGCGATTGGCTGAGATGCCTGCAGGTCATTCCCTTTGCTTTTCGAGACTTCTTCTCTGGTCCGCAAAGCCCGCTCCGTGGGGTGCACAGAGCGACACGCTTTGGTTGACGGCTATGACATTCATGTGAATGTTTCCCACTGCCAACTTCTGTCTGTTTTCACTTCCAGACAGTGGGTACCCAGCCTACTTGGGTGCCCGCTTGGCCTCTTTCTACGAACGGGCCGGGCGTGTCAAGTGCCTCGGCAGTCCGGAGCGGGAAGGGAGCGTCAGTATCGTTGGGGCGTGAGTGTTCCCCCGTCCCTCCTCTCAGACAATTATCACTGGATTCAATTCTCACCAGCAGAGGTTTGCGAAAACCCATGGGATGCTCTTTAGAGCAGATAAAGCATCCTTTCTTCTAGCAGTCACCTGTTCGTGCTTATCTCTTTCAATACTTCGAACCCAGGATTTCCCCAAAATATCTTAAGAGGGAATCTTGAGGAGCAGCCGTGGTTCTGGGTGGTGGAGGATCTGTTTTGCATGCTATCATTCCTTCAAAGTTTGGACTGAAATTCAGAAAAGATTCCCTGGTCCCAAGACAAGGGAACCGTTTATGCAAAGAAGGAGGCCTGGCTACCGTCAGACTCAGGTCTTCAGTTGTGCCTTGGCTGGATTTCCAATTCCACCATCTTTCCATCTGCCTTCCAGGGTGTCCCCTCCCGGTGGAGACTTTTCAGACCCGGTCACCTCGGCAACCTTGGGAATTGTCCAGGTGAGTGTCCCACAACACGACAACTGTCTGTTCCCTGGTGCTGTCCCAAACTCTTCATCTCACTTGATTTTGGAAGCTAAGCAGGAGTGTGGCCTGGTTCAACCTTGGATGGGAAGACCACCCCCCAAAGAATCACATGTTTGCAACCCCTGGAAAGAAGCATGGTGGCCAACCAGAATGTTCAGTCCTGAAGGGATGCCTTTCCTGGCCGGGGAACCGACTGAAAAGGCATTTCTTTCCCCAGCAGAATTTAGAAGGCTGTGCTGGTGAAACAAGGATCCAACACGATTGAACGAAATGCATTCCAGGCTGCTGGACAAAATGAGGGCCCTGAATTAGGAGTTCACACTCTCTAATATACAGGGTGTCCCAAAAATGTATATAATGTATGACGTGTGTGTGTGTGGGGGGGGGTTTAAAAATGTATAATCCCTTAACAGGACTGAAGAGCCCACTAGTAAAGAAGTGTCATGAAATTACAAGAGAAACTTGAAGTGAATTTTGCAACTCTGTACTTTGACAATGCAAGAAGCACATTGCTGCACAGGGACAACAGTTTGAACACCTTACATGAAATTGTAGTTTAGGATGGAACTCATAACTCTGGTTAAATAATCATTTTAACATTTATTCTTAAATATAAATGCATTTACTTGGCCTTCAATTAATCACTTTATCTACTATCAGCTGTTAAGGGGCGTATACATTTTTGGGACACCCTATAGTTCCCAGAAAGTTGTCAAATCCCTTACCTATCGCGCAGGGGCTAAGATAATGTTTTGCCAAGCCATGCATTTCTGACTGATGTTTTGCTTGTATAAAAGCTGCTTCCAAATCTCCCTGGAACGGTCCTTTTCCCTCCCAATCCCAGGTCTTCTGGGGCTTGGACAAGAAACTGGCCCAGCGGAAGCACTTCCCGTCTGTGAACTGGCTGATCAGCTACAGCAAATACATGCGGGCTTTGGACGAACATTACGAAAAGCACTACCCGGAGTTTGTCTCCCTGCGGACGAAGGCCAAAGAGATCCTGCAGGAGGAGGAAGACCTGGCGGAGATCGTTCAGCTGGTCGGGAAGGTAAGGAGGCGAAGGGAAAGGCGGGCGAGCATCTCATTCCTCACCTTGCTTTTCTTGAAGCCTCCACTGGCGTCATGGCTGATCCAGAGAGAATAACGTTTCCTAGCACGGAACATTTCCATCCATTCATTTCGCAGCATTTTTGGCACAAGAATGTTGTTTCATGAGCACAAAACATGGTTTTCTGGGCGGAAAACAAATTTCTGTACATTTTTTAGAAGTCTCAAACTGTGAATACTCCTTGAAAACTGTGCCTTTTTTAAGCACTTCAGAAAATTGATCAAATCATTCATTTTTGCCATCAAGAATGAAATTAACAACTTTGCATCCCAGTTCTAGATTTCCTTGTGGTAATATCTATCCCCAACACTGCTGTCCAAATTAATGATGCTTTGCTTTAGAAAACAAATATCAGCTGATTTTTTTCCCAGCTGAGAGAGTAAAGGGGGCCGATGGAAGGAGCTGGTCACTGGTGCTTGTGTCTCACCGTCTCCCTATTTTCCTGCCTCCTCTGTTTTTTTCTCGGTGCAGGCTTCTCTTGCCGAAACAGACAAGATCACGCTCGAGGTGGCCAAGCTGATCAAGGACGACTTCTTGCAGCAAAATGGTTACTCCTCCTACGACAGGTAAATTGTGTGAGCTTCAGACCTGAGGCAGGTTAAGCATCCCTTATCCAAAATCCTTGGGACCAGAAGTGTTTTGTATTTTGTATTTTTTTGGGTTTTTTGGCTTTTGGAATACCTGTATTTGCATATGCATGAAATACAGTACTATACAGGAGATTCCTGGGGAGCCTGTGGACAGACAAGCAGGAGTGCCGCAAGTGCTACTTCACTCTGAGCACTATGCTTGGTTTTCCACCATTTCACAAATCCTCACGTCTCTCTCCAGCCTTGCGTCTTGTTTGTTCTCTATTTGTATTGTGTATGAGATGTGAGGCTGGAGAGAGACTGAGGATCTGAGAGGTAAACAAGCAAGAGCACTGCCCCCAAGGCAGGAGTGGGTGTCTGGCAGCAAAAGCTTTTGGACTGTGACGGTTTTCAGATTTTGGGATGAGGAATACTCAACCTGTATTTTGAAATCTCTGTTCGGCTTTTGTACCCAGTTCCGCTGGACGTTTGTTGTTGATATTTATGCTAGCAAAATAGAGTGGGGTTGGTGTCCAATTTGTGTCTGAGGTTGCCAGGTCTGGACTTCCTTCGGACCTAAGATTTTGAGGCTGAAACCTGAGACCTCGGAATGACCCTTTGTGATGTCACAGAGGTGGCCCCTGGTGCTGCCATCAAGTGTGAGGCATTGTGCATTAACCACAACTGCACAGAATGTTCCATTCAGAAAACTCTTGAGTGTAACAAATGAGGGATATATACACAGAGAGACTTTAAAGACGTTACCCTCATGCTGAGATTCCTCCCCTTCACTCTGGGGACTTAAAAAGAGGGACCAGGCCCTGAGACCCTATTTGTATCTACTGAAAGAAATAAACATGCCAGCAAGCGTAACTGCTATGACGAATGTATCTTACGCAAAGCTGGATTAGACTCTGAGGAATACAGTATGAAAATTGATTGCTGGCTTTTTGCCGTAATAATAAACTTGTAACTTGTATGAAAATTGGGGGAACGAACATCAACGATTTAAGATATGCAGGTGACACCAAACTACCAGCAGAGAAGTTGCCTTCAGCTCTCTCTTCTCCCCCATTTCATTCCAGATTCTGCCCTTTCTACAAGACGGTGGGGATGCTCCAGAACATGATCTCCTTCTACGAGTTGGCCCGCCACACGGTGGAGTCCACGGCCCAGTCTGAGCAGAAGATCACGTGGGCCATCATCCGGGAGAACCTGGGGGACATCATGTACAAGCTGAGCTCCATGAAATTCCAGGTGAGGAGCAGGAGGAGGGCGAAATACGCAGCTTGGGAAAATTATGGACTACAACGCCCAGAATCCACCAGGCAAGGGGCAGGTGGAGGGACGCACGGTCAGAGTTACTCTGTTGGATTAGAACTCACAGAATCCACCAGGTGAGGGGCAGGGAGAAGTATAAGAAAAAAGCAACCGTCAAGGAGACTCTGTCTTCCATCTCTGCAACAAACATAACTGTGATGCATTTATTTATTTAAATATTTATGTCCTGCCCTGTGTCTGAAAATCTCAGGTCGGCTTACAATAAAATGCCTTTAAAACAATAAATAATATCAATACAGGCTTCTCCTGCTTATCTGACAGAACCCTGCTGTTTTGATGCACGCAAATTGCAGCAAAGTTCCAATAATTCAGTGGAACTCCCTCCCTTCTCCCTGTTGCTGGTCTAGATTTGGACTGTATGTGGATCTATGAAACCTCTTGCTCTTCGATCTTCCTTTAGGATCCGGTGAAGGATGGAGAGGCAAAGATCAAAGCCCATTACACCCAACTGAACGAGGAAATGCAGAATGCCTTCCGCAATTTGGAGGACTGAAACAAGGACGTTCTTGCTTCTCACCTGGAGCAAGGCTGGGTCCAATTCAGGTGGGAAAGGTCTTGGTGGCCCCCAACCAAACCACCTTCCTGAGGTCTCCTTCTTCTTGTCCCACGTCTGATGGTGTGGGGACGGTATCATGGGAGACGCTGCTTTAGCAAGTAACTACACCTCTGTTTGGTGTCTTTTTTAACACGGCAGAGGAAGAAGTCCAGAGCAAACCTTTTGTCTTCTTCTCCCGCAAGTTCCCCATTGTCTATCCTGAATAAATTTACATGCAGTTGTGTTATCCTCAGTTCTTGCATACTTCTTTTGGGGAGATCTCCTGAGTTACATTTTTGGCTGTCCTGCACCTTTAAGGTCATTTCCCACCTATGGCAACCCTAACATAAACCTATCATGGGAGGGGGTTCTTGACAAGATTTACCCAGTGAAGATTTGTGGAACTTAGACTGTGATGAAGGATCCTGCCGTTATCGTAACTTTCTCAGCCTTTAGCAAAACGTAGCACTGGCTGGCATCCCCGGTAAGGAGGGTTCTCAAAACATCCTTAGCTCTCTGCCTTGGAATGTGATCTGCCTAAGGTTGCGAGCGGTCCTTAGCTGGAGAGGCGGTGGCTGGTGGACGAGAAAGAGGGCCTTCGAGAAAAGAGATTCCACCTAAACATTAGGAAGAACTTCCTGAGGGTCAGAGCTGTCCGGCAGTGGAATATGCTGCCTCCATGGAGTGTGGTGGAGTCTCCTTCTTTGTTTAAAAACCTCCAAAGAAGGAGACTCCACCACACTGTGTCTGCCCTGTGTCTGAAGTGCTTTGAGTGTATCTTCCTGCATGGCAGAAGAGGGTTGGACTGGATTTGGCCCTCGGCGTCTCTGTGATTCTATGAGTCTGTGACCAGAGGTGGGTTTTTAAAAGAGCTGCATGGCTTAATTGGAGCCATGGAGGGAGAAGGTTCCCCTGGGAAAGAAATGCTAGAGGTGGGAGGGCAGGAGTTGGAGAAACTGGCAAAGAATCAAATCCACGACCGCCAAACCAGAAAATGTGGAGAGCTGACTGTATTAATAAATGACCTGCTGTCTTTCCTTAGTGGAAAAGGGAAAAGACACAGTGGGTGGATTCCGTGGAGCTCTTCATCCAGGTGTTAAGAGTGCAGCACGGACTCCGATTTTAATTCAGAGAAGCGGGGGGAAAGTGCGCCCCAGCAACCAGGTTTGGGAAAAGCTTTTCTGAACAACGCACAGACCGATCGCTGTGGGGTCAGGCCGGGGGAGAGAGGTCAGGGAGTCATAGGACCTGCCCGCTTGGCTTATTCCGGGAACGACAGAAAGGGTTCCCAAACTTTCTGCTCCGCCTCGGTCCTGCATCAGCAAAACCGCAAGGGGAACTCTGTGGCGACGCTCCCGGCGGCTGCGAGATGCTTCCACCCCATTGTGCACCTTGTCATCCGCCGGACAATGCGCCGGGGGCTCTATAAAAGTTCTGTCTTTGCAGTGGGTTTGCTCTTTGTGTGCTTGTGAGGGCGAAAAACGCAAGGGTGTGTCTGTGTGTGTGTGTCTCTGAGAGAGAAAGAACGGCGAGCAAACAGGGAGCAGCGACACCAAAAAACATCTCAGCCGGTGAAGATGGGTTTCCTTCTTGGATGACGGTCTGTCCAAACGACTGAGCACTGAAGGTAAGTGGAAATATTTACTTAAGTTTAAATTTATAGCCCATTTCTCTCCTCAGAAAAGAACCAACATTTGAAAAAAACAGGGTGCAATTTGTTTTTAAAAAAAATGTTCACACACAATTTTTGAAAAAGTAATTAAATGGTAGTTTGATTAAGAAGCACAAAGTTAAAGCAATATGATACACAATATTTGTGTATAATAAATAACCTTGCTTTAACAAGGTTAAAGGATTACGATACACAATGTATTTCTTTGACTGCAACTTTGATTCTACCTGCAAGTCTGATTGTTTCTTTGTTTTAAGCTAATAAATAATTTTTAAAAAAATTACAGAGAGCCAGCATGGCATAGCAATTTGAGTCTTAAGACTCTGGGAGACCAGGGTTTGAATCCCTGCTCAGTCTTGCAAACCCACTGGTTGACCCCGGGCAAGTCACACTTTCTCAGCCTCAGAGGAAGGATGTGGCAAACCCTCTTTGAAGAAATCTGACCAAGAAAACCAAAAGATAGTGTCATGACAGGTCAGAGCTGTCCTGAAGGCACACAACGAAAACAAGAACAGCAAAGAAGTATCTTACTTAGCTCTGTTCCTTTCTCTCCTGGGGATGCTGGGAGTTGCAGTGGAAAAGCAACTTGCTTTCCCCAGCTCTGGATTCAAAGTATTTCTGAGAGTCCAGGTTTCTTTATCAAATGGTGGTAGCTTTTTTCTCTCTTTCTCTCCCCCCTCCCCAAAATCACCTGATTTGCCCCCCGATCCCAGGAAGACCCGTCCCCTCTGGTCCTTCTTCACGAGGAGGGGCCCCCTCCTGAGCCGCTGTCCGGCGAGTGGTCCGTGATGCTGGGCTTGATGGGCGGAGGGCTCTTGTGCGCCGCCTCCGGTCTGATCCTCCTCATCGTCGCCACGGTGACGGACTTCTGGATGCAGTACCGGTACTCGGGGAACCTCGGCAACCAGGGCCTGTGGAGGTTCTGCGTGGGGGGCAAATGCCACCCCCACACCATCACCCTCGGTAAGTTTCACACTGAAAAAGAGGAAAGAAACTTGACCCTGACCTAATTGATGCAGCCTAGAATTATATTGGCCTTTTTAGCTGCAGCATTACACTGTTGATTTGGGTTTGGGGATTTTGGATGTTATTATCATGATCATTAACTGCTCCCCAACCCCATTTACCAGGCATCAGCTGCGCAGGGAGGAGGAGGTCTATTCTGCCAGTGATCAGAGCAGGGGTGAATGATGTTTCTGTCTGCTTTGGGGTGTGTGTGTCAATCTAGGAGAAGTTACTTAGGGCTTTATCACACACAAGACAGGTAAATTGCAATTGCAGCAAGATAACAGCATCTTTTGCTGGGACTTATCACATGGGGTCATTCCTCTTCTGTTGTTCTGGTGGAGACCATTTGGAAAGTGTTTCTTTTACAAACACACACACACACACACACACACACACACACACACACACACATTAATGATCTCCTTTGTTACTTAACCAGCTGATAGCAGATTCCACCAGGGATTGATTGATTATTGTCTTCTCTCACAGCCTTCTGGGACACGACACGGGCCTTCATGATCCTCTCTGTCCTGTCCTCCTTCGCCGGGATCATCTTGGGACTCTCTGCCTACTCCAGTAGTGCCCGCTCTGCCCGCACTCGCTCTGCGGGCATCACGCTCCTGATGGCAGGTGGGTACAACGGGCACTGCGGGACCACCCCAAGGGTCCCACTTGGGGAAACCTGTGAGGCTTCCTCCCCTTTCCCACCCCTTTTTCCTACCAGAGGTCAGGTTTGCCCTAAATCTTGGCTGCCCCTGTCGGGCAGAAACTGAAATCTCAGACCTGCCACACACCCCCAACTAGGTGCAGAGCCGCAGGAATCTTGAACCAGCCAAAAAGGACAAACACCAACACGGAAACTTTGCTCAAAGGGATGCTCCCTGACCTCGGAGCTGCTTTTCACAGCAAGAAAGCAAGATAAGCAAAGATTTATTACTTGCTTACAGATTATATGGCGTTCACAATGGCATGCATGCGCTAAGCCTGCAGTTCTCAAGCATGCATGTGCTAAACCTGCAACTGTTTCTCAGCCAGAAGGTTCCTAAATCTAAGCAGTCTTATGTGGAATGAAGAAGGTTTATTTTCCTGGCGATTGGACCGAGGTGGAAAAAGATCAAGTAGCAGGCGTTGGCCCTAATTTTAATGCTGATTGGCCCTTCTTTTCTGAGCAGAAAGAGCGCAAGGGCCATTCACGATCAATATAGGAAATGTGGGAGTGTTCAAATGGGATCCCCGAATCTTAACCTCGCCGCCTTCTTTTCCTCTGCCCAGGTCTCTTTGCTCTGCTGGCCGTTTCAGTGTACACCGGCGTGACGGTGAATTTCTATGCCAAGCGCTACGCCGAATGGCGTTTCTCTTGGTCTTACATCCTAGGCTGGATCGCGGTCATCCTCACCATCTCTGCAGGTACCCCCACGTGTGTCTTGTCTTTCTAACACCCCACCGGACCTGTTTGCACTCTGTCTCGGCTCACGCGCTCTCTCTTTCTCCCCTCAGGGGTGTTCCACATTTGCGCCGTGCCCAGAAATTCATCCCCCGACAACTCCAATGCGGTGAATGGCTGACTCTCTGCTGTTCTCCCGGCACACCGGCCCAGCCCTGTCCTGTCTAGATTCTTGGCCATCTTGGGCTCCTTGCTGGTCTCCAACGCCACGTCCCTCATCCGTCACCTACGGCTTCTTTCGGGATTCTCTGGACGACAACCACCAGCACCAGACTTTCGCTGAAGTGACGTTGGGGGGCGTCTAGACTTTCTTTGTGTATTGGCCACAATCCTGCGGGATAAACCCAGCTGGAGTAGAGCCGTTGACTCAACTGTTGTACGACAAGCCAGCATCACTGATTCTCTGGGTCAACAATAGCCCACCGCAATTGATTTAAGGAATCAGTCGTAGTCAACCTGCATTGATTCAATGGATCAACTATGGACTGTTGTAATCAACACCTATTGATCCAGTGGGTCAACTTGTCAACATTTATTGATTCATTGGGTCAGCTGGAGTCAAAACCCATTGATTCAGTGGGTCAGCCTGTCAACATCCATTGATTCAATGGGTCAACTGTACACAGTTGTAGTCAACACCCATTGATCCAGTGGGTCAGCTTGTCAAGGTCCATTGATTCATTGGGTAGTCAAAACCCATTGATTCAGTGGGTCAGCCTGTCAACATCCATTGATTCAATGGGTCAACTGTACACAGTTGTAGTCAACACCCATTGATCCAGTGGGTCAGCTTGTCAAGGTCCATTGATTCATTGGGTAGTCAAAACCCATTGATTCAGTGGGTCAAACTGTCAACATCCATTGATTCAATGGGTCATCTGCAGTCAGCTACAGCCCACACCCCCTGATTCAGTGGGTCTGCCAGGCAATATGCCTGGATTCAATGGGTAAACCTGTAAACATCCAGTGACTCAATTCCTGGCTGTAGTCAGTTGTAGTCATCACCCATTGATTCTGTAGACCAACCTGTCAACGTCCATTGATTCAATGGGTCAACAGTAGTCAGCTGTAGCCAACACCCATTCATTCAGTGGAGCAAACTGCCAACACCCATTGATTCAGTGGGTCAGTCTTAGTTGAGAATTCTAGTAGGTTTGTGGCCATTTGATCAAACAGTCATCAGAGTTAGAGGGAATCACCACTCTTCCATTTTATGCTGATAGAGCCAGATTCTTCCATGGCCCTGGTGAGGTACCCCAAAGGAGCCCCCACAAATCTATAGCTAGCTTGCAAGACAGTCAGCATGATATAGTGATTTGAATGTAGGACTATGACTGGAGTCCAGAGTTCGAATCCCCTCTCAATCACAGAAACCCAGTGGCTGACCTTGGGCAAGTCATACTCTCTCTCAGCCTCAGAAGAAGGCAGAGGTGACCTCCCCTTTCTGAAAAAATCTGCCCCCCCCCAAAAAAAACCCTGTGATAGGGTTGCCCTAGCATTGCCAAAAGTCAGAAACAACTTGAAGGCAGGCAACAACAGCTTGCCGTGCCAGAATATAACAAAATCCTGTTAGTGAATTGTGAAAATGTGTATCTGGACATTGGCATCAGCTCACAATGCATGAGTCCCTCTGCCATTGCTCAACAGATGCCCAAACAGTGTCATAATTAAGGCAGCCCCTGGGTGAATGCAGATGTTGCAAACATTCTCCGTTAAGTCTCAAACAGACTGCCAGCTGATAACTCCAAAAATTCTAGGACAATGCTGTGTGGGAGAAACTGGGAGTGATTTTGGAACCTCAAAGGATAATTTTTCCAAGCTCTGTTCCTTTGCAACTGGCCACCCTGGTGAATCCAACCTAAACTCATGGGTGAGTCATTTAATATCACTATTATTATAGCTTATTTATATAGCATTATCGAGGCTTTGCAAGGAAAGCAATCAAACACAGTGGGTCCTGCCAAGGGCTCAGTCTCAAATATATGCGTATACACACAAAGGGAAGAAAGGAATAATAAAACTATGCCATGAAATTTTAAAACAAATTACCCAGATAAAATTAAAAAATACAATATGATATAAAGTGAACTGAGAAGTACATGTAATCAAACTGTACAAAATTGTACGACGATATTAAACTAAGCTCCAAACCCTTTGGAAAACAAA
This sequence comes from Cyclura pinguis, assembly GCA_030412105.1. Classification (NCBI taxonomy): domain Eukaryota; kingdom Metazoa; phylum Chordata; class Lepidosauria; order Squamata; family Iguanidae; genus Cyclura; species Cyclura pinguis. Next base: position 23,429 of record JASZZK010000024.1, read on the forward strand.
GTTTTTAATTGAGATTTAAAAATAAGAAGGGAACATTTGCAACATGAATCCACTAGAGGACAGCAGCGACCAAGCCGGAGCGGCCGGTGTCCTGCCTCCAGGCTGAGAAAACCGTGCGCAGGTATCTTGGTGTCATTGCTGCGTGATGCTCCTAAGATGCTCGGCTCAAGCAAATATAACAGGTGACAGGTGTCAACAGACTCCCTTTCCCCCCTAAAATCTCATTTTCTAAAGAGTTCAGTTGGAATTTTAAAAAGAGAGTGGACAAATGGTGGCCACATACTGGTCACTTCCACCCCCTTTGACCTCTCAGCTTTGTTCATCTCATACGGTCATTACAAAATAAAGTTGAAAAACACCCCAGGTGACACCAAAAGAGTTTCCAGCTGTCTCTCTCTTGTCCCATCCCTGTGTAGGTCATAGAATCCTAGAGCTGGAAAAGACCCCAAGGACTATTCAGCCCAAGCCTCTTCTTCCATGCTGGATGGCGCCATAAAAGCACTCCCGACCGATGGCCATCCAGCCTCTTTTTAGAAACCTCCAAAGGACACTCCGCTACAGCGAGGCGGTGTATTCCACTGCCAACCTGCTTTACATTCTTGCTAATGTTTGGGTAGAAATGCTTTTCCTGAAGTTCGAAGCCATTGCTCCGTGTCCTAGTCTCTGGAGCAGCAGAAAACAAGCTTGTCCCATCTTGAACTCGGGTCAAGGAAAGGAAAGGGAAAGGGGGTGGGCTGGCTTGGTGGCCCTATACCTCCACCCGTCTCCTTCCTCGGGTCGGAGAGAGGGACACTGGGAGAGGGTTCGTGGTGCCGAGAAATCAGGCTGCGATCCATCCTCAGCTGGCCAGGAAGTGGCCGATGGAGGGAGAGGACCAGAGGTGGGTTTTTTAAGGGTCGCACATGGCCTGGTTGGAGTCCTCGGGAGGGAAAATACCCTGGAAAAGAAGCACCTGTGCCTTTAATTCTACTCTTGGCATTTTTCTGCCTCGCACCATCTCTAACTCACTCTCCCGCAACATAAGAGCAACTGTGCTGGATCGGACCAAACGCCTCTCCGGCGCAACTTTTTGTTCACAAAGCGGCCAACCAGTCGCCCCAGCGGGAAACCCACCAGAAGGGCAGGAGCGCAACTGGGCTGCGGTTCTTCGTCTTCTTTTTGCAATTCTAATTGTGAACTTGACTGTTTCTTTTAAGACTAATAATGAATAATCAAAATGAAGAAGAAGAAGAAAGAATAATGCCCAATGTGCATTAGAAGGACCCAGGAGGCATCTTCACAATTCACTAACAGGGTTTGGTTGCATTTCTTTTTGCAACACAGCTTTGGATTCGTAAAGCTACAAGACTGTAACGCAGCCTTCAGCTGACATTCTTTTGATGACTCAACGCAGAAAAGAACCAGCAGAGGAGGAAGGAGTCAGCCATAAAAACCACAGTCTCCCCCAGGGAAGCTGAGGCCATTTTCTGGCACCTTCCTTGTTCTGACAAGAAAACAAACACCCGGTTTATGTGTTGTCTTTTGTGCAGCGAGTCAAAGGGCCCCGAGTCATGACAACGGAGGCAGGCCTGTTGGAGTCATTGCTGGGAAACTCCTGAAGGCCGTTCCTCTTTTGTCTGTGTGACACCACCTCCAAACCGAAGGGGCAAATTCGTTCCACGGTTGATCTGCCTGGTATGTGAAGGACAGGGACGTAGCAAGACTTCCTTGGTAGTGAAATCACCCCGTTCAAGAGCAGCAGGTTCTGTTTGTTCATGTGTTTGCCGCTGATTCAACGGAGCATGACTCGCTGGGGTTACACGCTGGTTAGCAGGTCAGAAGAGGGGTGGACGACTGACCAGGACAACATCAACCGCTTATCTGATGGCAGGACCGGATGTGCAAGAAAACGGCCGGCCCGCATTGGCTCCCATGTCAGTGAGGCAGGGAGAATCCGCTCCGGATTTTGAAAGAGCTCTCCGAGGTGCTGAAATGTAGCCGCAAAAGAGGTTCCGTGCCTTGAAGAGTTCATTGGAAAGCTAGCATAAAGCCAGGAATGGATTAACTGCCCCAGAGACATGGAAGTTGACAGCCCTGGAACATTAAATATGGACAAGATGGGGAGATTTGCCTCTAAGTCAGGGATGGGGAAGCTCAGGCCCTGCAGGTCCCAATCTGGCCCTCCTAGGGCTTCAAAATGGCTCCTCAGAATCCTAGGGTTGGAAGATACCCCAAGGGCCATCTAGTCCAACCTCCTTCTGCCATGCGGGGGTACACCATCCAAGCCTTCCCTTTTGGCAGATGGCCATCCAGCCTCTGTTTAAAACCTCCAGAGAAGGAAATTCCATTGCACTCCGCTAAGGCAGCAGCATATTCCACTCTCGAACTGCTCTTACCCTCAGGAAGTTCTTCCTAAAGTTTAGATGGAATCTTTTCCTGAAGTTTGAAGTCATTGCTCCGTGTCCTAGTCTCTGGAGCAGCAGAAAACAGGTTTGCTCCATCTTCCAGCCTTTCAAATATTAAAATATAGCTATCGTGTCTCCTCTTAACCTTCTCTTCTCCGGGCCAAACATCCCCAGCTCCCTAACCTTTTCCTAAAAGGGCTTCATGATTTCAGGGAAACATTTGGGCACGGCACAGCAAAGAACGGACTACTCAGTCCTGATAAGAGGGGCAACTTCTGCTCTCTTCCAGCAGCAAGGAGCATTCAAAGCAGGTGCGTCAGGAGGAAGGAAGTTGTGCCTTTGCACACCTGTCGTGTCACATTCCAACACAACCCCCAGGTTATCACCCCCCCCCCCCCCCCCCCCCCCCCCAGGTTATCACTTCCTGGGCTGAGGTCCAACCAAATCAGAGCGACTGGTTTTGTCCCCTTTGGCACCAGAGGGAGGAAAAGTCCAAGAACTCCCGTTGCACAAAAGTCTTTCTGCCTCAGAGCTTCTGAATGCGAAGGAAAGAAGAACCGTGTTTGTTTTACCCCAAAGTTTGGGCAGCCCCTCCAAACGGCACCTCGCGCTCCTCGGAGGCGCACGGCTCTGCGCCCCCGTCGAGGGACTGAGATCTGCAGAGAGGAACCGAAACCTGGCGGGGAGGAATTAAGAGGAGCCACCTTGGGGCTTGTCCAGACAAGATAAATCGTATCGAGCAATTGCAGAATTTGTGGAAGGATTTCAGGGGGTCTACATGAAGGGGCAACCGTGCGCCCTGCTTGACAAAGGACGGGGCTGTGTCGGAAGACCCAAACTACAGGAAAGATTTGCCCATCCCAAGGGGTTGTTCATAACACACAATTATCATATGCTTTGGTCCCACGTTTAACACCAGACTAATTGTGGGATCTGCAGTTTTGTGGGGTAATTCCAGAATTCTCAGGCCCCCCACCCCAAATTTCAAATCCCAGGATTTGATTCAAAGGGGAATCAAAGCGCTCTCTCTGCAGGAAAGACACAGAAATCTAGTTTAAAGATGAGGGATGGGGTACAAATAGAGCAATTCCTTCCCTGTACTACAACTCCCAGGAATCCAGAGGATAAAGCCACTATTAGTTAAAGCAGGATCAAACTGCTTTCACCGCACAGTCCGAATATCCCCTCAACGGGAGAAGACTGGCTTGACCCTTTGAATTCCCGAACAGCCAGCATCCACGCCCGAGGATAGCTGCGTTCTCCAAACCTAGAAGAGGCTGCGTCGTGAGCCCTGCAGCAACTGGGAAAATTAATTTTTATTTTTTTGGAACTGCATGGCCCATGAGTCCCACCCCCTCCTCCATTTTTTTCTCTCAGCTGTAGACCTTATTGGATTAGAGCAAAGAAAAGGTCCGTAAAAGGGGCGGGAATGGTGTCATCCTCATGTCGTTGGAGTGCGTCTCCTATCGCTCCTAGTCTAGCTGTGGCTGATGGGAGTGGAAGTCAAGCAAGCTCTGGAAGGCTGCGTGCTTCCCACCCCTGGTCTGTAATTGAAAACGGTGGTGGGTGAAGATGAAACGGGACACAGACTACCTCGTCCCTTGCAATGGGACAAATTTGGGGGGAAGAAGGGGTCTTTGGGCCTGGCCCCGAGGGATCCAGCAAGGCCCTGAGCCTCCTGCTGAGAGAGTGTGTGTGTGTGTATTCTCTCTGGCACCCTCAGTGAACTCACTTGTCTTTTATACAAGAAATCCACTCCCCCCCTTATGAGAAACACCTGTTTAAACTTGCCAAACAGGTTAATATTCTCTCTCTCTCTCTCTCTCTCTCTCTCTGTTCCCCTCCCTTTGGCAATGTGCGGAGAACAGGTTGTTGGAGTTGCAAAACAGAACGCCGCCGAGACGCGACGACAGAGCCGGGGCCAAAAAAGCCGGAGAATCCCCTCCGCGGAAGGCCCACGGCCCCGGAACGGTGGTGGGCCCGGCCGGTCGCCTCTTCTGTTGAACCGAAGGATGAAGACCCCGTTCCGTTACGCCCTTTAGCTGGCATGACTTCTCCCTCTGGCTTTTTGAAAAGGAGCTGGATGGACAGCTGAGCTGGGTTGGCTTGATTTAGCACCAGAAGGTCTTCACCTGGGCTTCTCCTTTTTGGTTACAAACGTCTCCAAGGGAAAGCAATCCGATAGCGGCAGCTACAGCCAAAGGCAGCCGGTTTCCCATCCCTTTTCACACCATGACTTGGACTGTATTCCTCCTCCTGCTGACCATCTCTGGTAAGTAGCTGGCCCCTTTGGGGTCCCTTTTAGTCTTGATTTCTTCCCCTGACTTCTCTCGGACTTTCCATCCAGCACAGTTTCCAGCCCCTGTCGCATTCTCCAAGACAGAGGGTATGTTTTCTAATTTTCCTTTCCCCGCACCCAAGACCGGCTTATTGAATAATGACAGCCCTGCCTAATCGCTTTGCTGTGTTTTGGGGTGATTATTTCAGAGGGGAAAAAAAGTTGTCTTCTGGTTTCCTTCCAAGCCCACCCACCCATTTTTCATCCTCACCCTGTATTTTGTGTGTTTGTCTGGAAAAGGAGAAGGGCATTTTCTGGTGTGTTTTTTGTCTGTTGTTGGATCGGATTCAAGGAAAGACTCTTTGCTTCATAAGGCAACCAAGAATGCCGTGATTCTTTAAAAGCTTGTGTACTTGTTGCATAGCAAAGCTTTGCTAGTTGTGGTTTGCTTGTGTCTTGTGCGTGTATTGGGAAGGAAATGAGGTGAATAAAGATGGCAATTGGGAGTGGACAGAGGAGGAAATTTATTTTTTGGGGGGGCATACTCTTGGAGAAATATGTGTTCCCCAAATTTCCAGCCTCACCTGCAGAGCACAGATAGCTCATTGGTCAGGGGTAAGAAACTATGTTTTGGGCTTTGCACGGTTTGTTTCTCTCCGCCCCAAATAACAGCCTGATCTATGGAAACCCAACAGTTGAAGTTTATTTTCCTAGCACAGGAATGAGTTTAAAGGAATTCCCCTTGTCAAATTTGTGCTGTACCTCTAAAAAGCACAGGAGCAGGGGCATGGGGAAGAGTTGGCAGCACAGTATGGAACTGGAGCAAATATATTCAGGCTGTCAAGCAGGAGAGACACACTTTTTGCTGAAGTTGTCACCGTTGCATTTTTTTCTTCCTTTCTAAGCCAAGGTCATTTTCTTATTTGCTTAAAGATGTTTTAAGGTTTAGGGAAAGATGATGCTTTTCAAGACTCTCATTTGGCTGCTGGGTGTAGGGAGATGATGTTTTTAGTGCCCGAAAAAGGGCTTGTGAGGAAACAGCTGCCTTTCTCAATCCTCCTTCCACACAGAGCAGCCGGGCTGGGTTCGAAGCCTTGTGGCATCGCAGGCTCCTTCTCGCCCCGTTGCTCCGCTCCGTGCAAAGAGGGCCATGTCCCCCCCCACTAGCTATTCCTCGCACTTTAGGAAGGCACAGAGCAGTGGATGGGAAAGGGCTGCGGATCCCAGCATCCCCCGGCCAGCACGATCAGTACATAAAGAAGGGTTCACACTGAGTCATGCCCATCCCAGCCCGGTTCTGCTTTGAGAGAACGTTGCCACTTTTTTGAGACAAACTTGCTGAGATTTTCACTGTTGGGTCCCCCCCATGGGTGAGCAGAAAGAATCCTTTGGCCGTTTATGGCCCTCCGAAGGCGCCCGTTGGGCCATAGGTAGCCCACGGGGGGTTCACTGTGGCCCCTGGACTCCCCCAATCCAGCCATGGTCCCAGAACCACCAGTTCTCACGCTCTCAGAGTTCTTGCTCCGTGCCCTCGGTTCTCCGCACCTCTCCTCCGAACCAGAGCCGCCCAAAGCCAGGGGGCCGCGGACAGGGCTGCTCGAAGGCCACGGGGCAGCGGGAGATAAGGGACTGCGAAGTAAGGGGTTTCCTTCTTTCTCCGCTGCAGTTGCCCAGAGAGAAAGGAAGAGAAACCATGGCATCATTTTGCCGTCTCTTTCCCTGGGGAAGTGCAGCCTGGGGCGGAAGGCCGGTCCCTCTCCTCAATTTGCGTGTCTGAAGAATGGAAGTCCGCTTCTGGATCCGAAAAATGAGCATTTTCGAAGGTGAAGCCGTGCGCGGGTGGGGGGCTATGCCACCTATTTAAAAGGGGAATTGATGCTCCGGGAAGAATGTGAGAAGCCAGCGTGGCTCAGTGGTCTGACTGTCGAACGATGACCCCGGAGAGCAGGGTTCCATTCCCCGTTCGGCCGCAGAAACCCACTGAGTGACCTTGGGTGTGTCACACACTCTCAGCCCTTGTGATAGGTTCACCCTAGGGTCACCATAAGTTGGAAAGGACTTGAAGGCACACAACAAGAAATTTGGCCTCTCTCTTTTTGGGCGGTCTGGGGTAGGCTGTAGGGCAACAAAAACAGATTCGGGGGCCGTACGTGGCCCACCCAGTTTCGAGCCCAGGTGGGCCGTGGCCGTTCCCTTTCCTCACCGCCCCTCCCTTTCCCCGTCTCTTTCCCTCCCGCGGCTCCGGAGTGACTCGGCAGGCTCTGCCCTGCTCTATCTGGCGAAAAGGCCCCCCCTCCCTCCTGCGGGAAGCGCTGACTCGGGGCTTTTGGGCCCGGCTTAAACAGGGACCGCAGGGCTCCCCACACGGCTCTGAGTCACAGCAACCGGTTTGGGAACGGCTGCGGGGTTGAGCAAGTCCGGGAGAGGGTGATAGAGCTGCCGGGCCAAAGACGGCGGGCCGGAAGGGGGGACGATTAGGAGAGAGAAGGGGTGCCGTCTGGCCAAGCTGCGGGTGCAAGAGATGGCAGGGAGGAAGGAAGTCTAGCGGGAGCGGCGCCTAGTGGTTGCAGGGTGGCCCTCGGCCCCTCGAGGGGCTGTGTTTTGGTGGCTCAGATACAAGGGGTCTGGCAATGGAGGGCTGGCTGCCGCCGCCTGAAGCTCACTAGCTACTGGGGGCTTCCAGTCCATGCTCTAGAGGTAGTGAATCCGTTCCGGGTTTTAGTCTGAACTTTAAAGGAGCCGCCCAAGGTGCTGAACTGACAATGGGGATAGCATTGGGCACCGTGGGTGGGGCCTTTAAAGTTCAGACTAAAACCCAGAATGGATTCATTATTCCAGCTGACATGGAAGCAGTGGATCAAGCCCATATCTATGTCTGTCTGTCCATCCGTCTGTCTATACGACAACTACTCTTGTTTCAAAGCTTGAGAAAGGTTCTTTAATTCTCGTCCCTTTTACTACAGTTTTCTGGAACTCTCAAATGGTCTGGTCTCAAACAGTGCTGATTTCAAGCATTTTATTCTTCATGCCTCTGATCTCCCTTTTTCTGGACCTGCTCCAACTTGTCTACTTCATTCCTAAAACAAGACAACTAGAAGTAAACACAGAACCGCAGAGTAGGCCTGACCAGCATAGAACATTGTGGGGCTGTTGCTTTCCTTGACTTGGAAACTGTGGTTCTATTAATTGAGGTTCAAATAGGATTTGTCTTCTTTGCTGCAGCATCACACCAGCGGGCTGTGTCTCTGCCACACCGGGGATGGGACGGGCTTGCTTGGATTCAAGCCAGGTGGCCACACTTCGTGGCCCCCTGAGGGCTTCTCGTGCACTTCCTCCTGAAAGAGGCTCAATTTGTTCAAGAGCCAGGTGGCAATTTCCGCCCTGCTCGGCCCTCCCGTCCTTCCTAGAGGGCAGCTGGTGGCTCGTTCTTGCCCGTCCGGTTCTTTTGAGGACTCGTTAAGCAGGGGGGTGTTGGGAAGGAAGGGGGGGCTCCAATCGGGAACCACGGGCACTGTGCCTGGGAAGGAATGCTGCGGCCCAGGTTGGCCTGCAAACCACCGGCCCCCCAGAAATGCAGCCCTGGGTCTGAAACTGGCATCTTTAGGGGCTAGAAGTGTATGCCACCGAGAAGGCTTGCCTGTCCGGGCCCGGCAGTTTCAGCCAGAGTCGGAGACCGAGGGAAATGGCCCCTGGTGATCCCATTATTGTTGTTGCTGTGTGCCTTCAGGTTGTTTCTGATTTATGGTGACCCCATCACGGGGTTTTCTGGAGCTGAGACTGTGTGACACGCCCAAGGTTTCTATGGCCGAGCAAAGGGGAATTGAACCCCGGTCTCTGGGGTCTGTAGTCTAACACTCAAACTGCTATCCCGCCTTTAAGCATCATGCATTAAGGTCTGACCACAGTTGTTCACAGACTGTCATCCAAACACACATACATACACACACACAGATCATATTTCCTGCTTGGAAATGAAGGCGTAAATCTTAGCCAAATGAGCTGTTTGCATTACGCATTAAGAGCCAACCACAGTTGCTTACAGCTTGTCATTAGCGCACACAGACACATATGCGTGTCTAGGTGCCTTCAAGTTCCCCGCCAACTTATGGCGTCTCCATGAATTTCCTAGGGTTTTCTTCGTCAAGGAATCCCCAGAGGTGATTTTGTCAGTTCCTTCCTCTGAAATAGAGCCCACTGCAACCACTGTTTTTTGGCAGTCTCCCATCCAAGTGCTAACCAGGCCTACCCTGCTTAGCTTCCAAGACTAGACAGGAAGTGGCACCCTTAGAGCACATTGTTGTTGTGTGCCTTCAAGTTGTTGCTGTCTTAGGGCGATCCTAAGGCGAGCCAATCATGGAGTTTTCTGGGGCTGAGAGTGTGTGATCACCCAAGGTCACCCAGTGGGTTTGCATGGCTGAACAGGAAATCGAATCCCGGTCTCTAAAGCTCAAACCACTACATCACGCTGGCCCCATACTTTCCAGTTTGGAAATTAAGAATCTTACCTAAAGGTGAAATGAGGGGATTATTCATTCCTTCTCCCCTATTTAGGAAAGTGGGATAAGGAACGTCTAATTTAGCCACTTGCTTCTAGCTAGAAGATGGATGCAGGGCGGAGGGTGAGTCCTGGCCCCACAACAGTGGGAAGAGACGGAGGAAGCTAATTAAGTAAATACATCATCCCTCCCTGGAGAGCTGGAACAACAAAATCACTCACGCCTTGAAGATTGCAGCAAGCAGCTGAACTGGTGATCCTGACCCAGCCCTTTCCTCTTGTCCCTGAGCTGAGCCGTCCAAAACTGGAGAATTTGGACTCTCTTCTCCCACCTAGAGGTGACCCACGAAAACTGGGGACTCCAGGCCAAGCTGCAGGATTTGACACCCGGACCAAGGCATGAGAAGAAACACCGGGATAAATTCTGCCCCGCAGGCCCAGCCCTGTTCCATTCCAATCCCTTTAAATTAAAAACGGCCGGGGTTTTAATTACCGCTTTGCTGGGGTGAGCGTGTAATCGATACTTCGCTGCTGCCCGTCTGCCTAACCCATTGGACAGAGCTCGGATCGAGAGTGTAAACAAGGAGGTTGACGGTAGTAAATAAATTAATTAGGCATGCAAATAGCTTTCCATTTCAAATGTGCCTCCCCTCCTCCCGTGAGTCACGGGCAATGAAAACAGGAAAGCAAGACGCCACCAGGTCCTCCAAGTGTCCCAGTTTGGCAGGAACAGTTCTTAATTCTCTGCCGTCCCACTTTTTCAGCTGCTTTGAAAATGTCCCGGTTTCCTCCCTGCTCTTGCCCCTTTCCCTCCTTTGATTTTAGCAGACTTCAGTGGCTGCAGACAATAAAAGTGCAAAAGGAGTTCACACTCGACTTATCAGGGGGCAGGGGGCAGAATCATGCCCTTCCCAGTAGGTTCAGGCAAAAGCAAACGGCAGCAACCTCTCCAAGGGCGGGCCGGCACGGTGGCCATATATATATTCTGTAATGGTTCTAAGCCTTTGGCTCTCCAGTTCTTTTGGACTTTTGCTCTTTTGGGCTTTTATCTCCCAGTGGCTTCAGCCAGCATGCCCAATGATTGGGGATGCTGGGAGCTGAAGTCCTTTATCTGGAGGACCCAAGAGCGAGGCTTAGAGACCATCTGAGAGCGGCGGCTGCAAACGGAGGCCTTTGGAACCGCCGTCCACTGGTTTGTCTCAGCGCAGTCTCCAAAGCCCAGAGCCCAAAATGCTCGTAGCGAGGGGGAAGAAAAGGACAGATTTTTCTGCGTGCGGCTGATGCTGACGGACGTGTCGTGCCTGTTCGCCGTGGGTTCGGCCTCCGAGCCCAACCCAGTTCTCTCGGCCTCCGCTGGCTGTTCTTCCTCTGGGACTCTCCACGAGGAAGAAGGGAGCGAAGGCGTCTCTGCATCCCTTTTGTCTTATCGTCCCTCTCCGCCCTTCTTCCTTCTCTCTCTCTGTCTCTCGGCCTCTCGTATGTGTCTAGGCACATCCTGTCTCTAACCACACGCAATCCCTCCGAACAGGAGAAGCCGGAATAGGTGCCGCCTTTGCTGGGCCAGCAGGAAACCTGGCCTGTGCAAAGAGTTTTATGCCTTTCCCTCTCCTTTCCAAACCCTGAGAAACCCCAGCAGGCAGAATATGAAACTGCTAGAGCTCTTTTCTCTGAATTTTTGCACATCCGGAGGTCTGCTGGGGAATTCTTCTCTGCAGAAAGGCACGTGGGAACGCTGCATGGGAAGATTTTGCCGTGAAGCCTGACCTACATGTTTCTTGTGCGTTCTGACCATCCCAGCCCTATTCAGCAGCTAGTACGAAGGACCGTGAAGTTGTTGCGTGCCTTCGAGACATTTCTGACTTATGGCAGCCCTAAGGCGAGCCTGTTATGGGATTTTCTTGACAAGATGGTTTCCAGATTGGGTTTGCCTTTGTCTTCCTCTGAGGCTGACTTTCCTGAAGTCACCCAGTTGGTTTCCAGGACTGAGCAGGAAGTCAAACCCTGGTCTCCACGGTCATAATGCAACACTCACACCACACTGGCCCTACAGTGTCCCGTATCTCCCTATATATGCCTGTTGTGTTTTGTGATCTGCTGATGAAGCCTTTCTCTCAGGCCGTTTCTGCACTAGACTGTTATAGTGCTATAACTCCACTTTCAACATCCTGTGGAATCCTGGGGTTGGCGGTTTAGGGAGGGGGCTCAAAGGCCATCGTCAAAGGCCCCTCCCTAAGCTGCAAACCCCAGGATTCCATAGGAGGTTGAAAGTGGAATAACAGCGCTATAACAGTCTAGTGTGGAAATGGCCTCAGTCCCAACACTTTCACAGGTATATCTATTGGGAATATAGAAGTCCGGGGCTTCTTAGTGGCTGCTCCAGGCCTGGAAACCAGATAGGCGACTGAAATAACTTCTGATTCCACCCTTCCTTCCTTCCTTCCTCCTCTTCATATATATTCTGCCTTTTTCCCAGTCCTGAGAATCCAGGCAGCTTACAAATTATTTAAACCAATACAGGTTGAAAACCTAAAAACTACCCCAGTAAATATATGGCGCAGATGCTGAAAGGGAGACATGGCTAAAATTCACTTTTTTGGCATCCAAAGAAGTAGGTTAAACCCCCAAAGAAGGAGGCTCCACCGTGCTCCGAGGCAGCAGCATGTTCCGCTGTCAGACTGCTCTTCCTGTCAAGAAGGTTCAGGTGGAGTCTCTTTTCCTGACACTGGCTGTGCTGGCTGGGGATGCTGGGAGTTGCAACCCAGCAACATCTGGATGATGGGCCTTTCATGCTTCCTGGCTCTGTGAATCGGCTTGGGTGGCCATGGAGCTGTTGCGTAGCCTGACCAGCCTTGCAGGGATGATCTAAGATAATATCCTGCAACCCGCCCTAAGCCCTCAGGTAAGGGCGGGAAAGTTTGCAGCACAGCTCTGGTAAAGGTATGTTTGGGGAACCTCATATCAAGTTGCCATGTTGGTTGGAGGAATTCTGGGAGCTGTAGTCCTTGGCCAGGACCCTGTCGTAGTGAACCACTCAAGCAGTGGACTGTAGTAGGAAAAACTGGACTTTCCCGGGCGTTTAGCCATGCAAGCATCCCCCTTGCACAACCAGAGATCGCCTTTGCAGGATGGCATTCTTTACTTGTGCGACTTTCTCTTGGGCCTTGGCCTCCCCCGGAAGTAACTTCCCCGAGCAAGGCTTTTGCAAAGGGCAAGGCCAGCTCCCCGGGCTGCCTCTGTCCTTCTCTCTCCAGCCTCCGTGTTTTTAAAGAAGTCCTTTGCTGGGACATGCCACGCACTCCCAAGGGAAGCGTCTCTCCCTCTCCCAGCGTGCTGGAATGTTCCCATGAGGCAACCGACCTCAGCCTTGCGTGCTGGGGAAAGATGCACTTGCAGCGCACAGGCAATGTTTTTGTGATGCTTATCTCCGCATATCCTGGGCTTTGGCCTCAGAGACTTCCGGCTTTCTCAGGCTTCACTTTTTATCTCTGTTGACTTTTTTTTTTAAAGGAGTTAGCAACTGGTGGACACCTTGCGGCTTCCGGTCCCCTCCAGAGAAGCAAAGGGGCCACCGTTGTCACCTGATGGCTATCTATGTGTCTATCTTGTTGTGCGTCTACAAGCTGTTTCCAACTAATGACCACCCCAAGGCTCAGTTATCACAGGGTTTTCTTGCTCCGAGGGGGTTTGCCTTTGCCTTCCTCTGAGGCTGAGAGAGTGTGACTTGCTCAAGGTCACCCGGTAGGTTTCCGAGGCTGAGAGGGGATTTGGACCCCGGGCTCTAGAACTGCAGTCCAATGCTCAAACCTGTCTCTATGTATCTATCTAATCTATCGATCACTACCTATCTGTCTTTATCTCTCTAATCATCTCTGTCTCTGGCCATTTCTGCACTGGACTGTTATAGTGGTATGATTCCACTTTCAACATCCTATGGAATCCTGGGGTTTGCAGTTTAGGGAGGGGCCAGTAGGTCCCTCCCTAAACTGCAAACCCCAGGATTCCATAGGATGTTGAAAGTGGAATAATCGTGCTATAACAGTCTCGTGCGGAAATGGTCCCTGTATCTCTGTATTTATCTATCTAATCTATATATTTATCTCTCTACTTGTCTGTATAACATCTATCTGTCTATCTATCTGATCTATCTATCTCTTGATATCTTCCTAATCTATCTAGCTGTATATCTATCTCTACTTCTCTATACCTCTCTAATCTAATCTACATTTCCATTTATCCATCTCTGTCTCTCTGTCTAACTCTCTGTATCTGTCTCTACATGTTTATCTGGCTAGTCTATTTCTCTGTCTCTCTAATCTATTTATCTAATCTGTCTATCTCCTTATCTGTCTGTATCTGTGTATATCTCTCTGCACTTCTCCATAGCTATCCAATCTATCTATTTATCTTTCAATTGTCTGTCTGTCTCTCTGTCTGTCTGTCTGTCTGTCTGTCTGTCTGTCTGTCTTCCCTATCTGTCTATCTGTCCATTTGATCAATCTAATCTCTCTATCTCTCAGATCTATCTATCTATCTATCTATCTATCTTTCCTGTCTGTGTATTCATCCATTTAATCAATGTAATCTATCTATCTATCTATCTATCTATCTATCTATCTATCTATCTATCTATCTATCTATCTTCCCTATCTGTCTATCCGTCCATTTGATCAATCTAATCTCTCTATCTCTCAGATCTATCTATCTATCTATCTATCTATCTATCTATCTATCTATCTATCTATCTTTCCTGTCTGTGTATTCATCCATTTAATCAATGTAATCTCTCTCTCTCTCTATCACTCTGTCATCTCTCTCTCTCTCTCCCCCTATCTATCTATCTATCTATCTATCATCTACCTACCTACCTACCTACCTACCTATTTTATATCTTGCTTTTCTGCCATCAAAGGACTTAAGGCACCTTTTTAAAATTTGAAAAACACAGTACGTTTACATTTAGAAGACACAGTACAAGCAATAACCACTCGCACCAACAATTATGGATACAGCTGTTAAGCCACAATGAAACCTGAGTTCTGTTTCAAAAATGTGAGCTAAAACCAATTTAGGGCGTAATAAAATAGAAGCATGGTACCTGCTCCTTAAAAGCTCCGTCTGTTGCGGCATAGTAAAAAAAAAAAAAAACCCACCGCAAGACTCCCTAAATCAAAAGGCCTTTTCCTGCTGGTAGAAAGGTGGCCAGGAGGGGGCCGGGGAAGGGGGGCCCACACCTCGGGAGCGGCCGTTGAAAAGGCCCCGTCTCTCCCGTGTCCCGACCAGCGCACTGAGCAGGCCCAGCCAGCAATGTGGAAAAGCAACCGTTTGGGATCCTGCTGGATTCCCCAGCGGGTTGGGGAATTTTGGGAGTAAAGTTAGGACTAAAACCCGGAGCGGATTGTCCAGCCCCACCGGCATGGAACCACGCGCTTGCTGCTGCTCTGGTGCCACCGCAAAAGAGCACGGTCAAACTGGACATTGCAACTATTTGAAATGTTTCCAAACAGCAACTCCCAGTATCCCCCTACCCACTGAGCACCGTGATCCAAAAAAGGGATTTTTTTTTCCTTTTTGTAAGTAATATTTTTTTGGTTCTTTTTGCAAGAGCTGGGATGGATCCAGGCCCTGACTCAGCGCAAGGTGCCGCGTCAGACAGACTCGGTGGCCCCTTCCTTCACCGGTGTCTCCGTGTGTGTGTTTTTCATCGCTTTTGTCTTTCCTCCCGGCTGCCTGAACATCTCTCCGGCGCGGGGTGGTTGCGCTGATTGGCTTTATGACCTCCCCCCACCCCCCGGGGCTCTCCTCTTACAAACGTGCCAAGATACGGGGCATGTGGTTCGAGTTTTGCTGACAGAGAAGGCTCCTGCGGGGAGCTGGGCGAACCTGTTTGGCGTCTCTTCTCCCCTCGACACCAACGCTGCCTTCTTCATTCCTTTCGGTTTTCTTTCTGGTGGTTAGCGCAGCTTCCTTGAACCCCTGCCGGGCCCGGATCCCATTTCTGGGCCCGGCCGGTCTTGCGTTTCCCCAAACGTTCCTTGGGGAACGGGCTCGGGTGGGCTTCCTCGGGATGGGCTTCTCAGCCATTCACATCCTAAGTCCCACCACTGCGCTCTCACAGAACCTAAACAGGTGCCACCATCCCTACCTATGGGATTGCCATGTGCTGGTACTAGCGTGAGTGCCTCTACACATGGAGGTTTTCATGTTCTGGTAGGGTTGCCAAGTTCCTGTTCTTTCAAAGAAGCCGGTGGGTCCCACCATGAGTGTTCCTATCTGTTGGGTTGCCATGTTCTTGTTCTTTCAAGGAAGCTGGTGGGTCTCAGAATGAGTGTTTCTACCTCTTGGGTTGCCGTGTTCCTGTTCTATCAAAGAATCTGGTGGGTCCCACCCTGAGTGTTTCTACCTGTTGGGTTGCCATGTGTCCAGAACTGGACACAGGATTATTCCAGGTGGGGTCTGACCAAAGCAGAACAGAGTGGTCCTATTACTTCCCCTTACCTAGACACTAGACTCCCATTGATGCAGCCCAGAATCACATTGGCTTTATTAGCTGCCACATCACGCTGCTGACTCAGGCTCAGCTTGTGGTCTACTAAGACCCCCAGATCCCTTCCACATGCACTGTGGTCAAGTCAAGTGTCACCCGTCTCATATCTGTGCATCTCCTTTTTCCCGTCCAAGTGCGGTACCTTACACTTCTCCCTGTCGAAATTCATTTTGTTAGATTTGCTTGATTTGCTCCAGAACCTGTTTATTTGTCTTGGCCTGGTATTGGGTCATTGCTGTTCTTGCTGGACTCTTGTTATTTAAGTTCCTTGTTATTCTGCCTCTTGCTGTTTTTGGATGAAGGGTATGGTGTTTGCTCGCGCACATTTGTTTAAAGAGCGTGATTCATTGGCTGCGCCAGATATTGGCATTCAATTGTCTATGCGACTCTGTCGTGCTTCTAGAAGCCAAGAGGGTGTTTTCCTGTTTAGATTAAGGACATATTTGAAAGACTAAATTATCCTCGGCTTTGTCAGTAAGACTTACGCATATCCCTCAGGGGCTGCTATGTAGGTGAAAGGGGACTTAGGTGGTTGAAACGATACAGCCATCTTTAAATATCTGAAGGGGTGCTGTCATGTAGAAGACGGAGCCAGCTTGTTTTCTGCTGCTCCAGAGACTAGGATGTGGAGCAATGGATTTGAATTACAAGAAAAGAGATTCCATCCAAACATCAGGAAGAACTTCTTAACCTTTTTTTCCACTCTACCCATACCCAGCTCCCTAAGTAGTTCCTCATAAAGCTTGGCTTCCAGACCTGTGATTATCTTAGTTGTCACTCTTTGCACATATTCTAGTTTGTCCTTATCCCTCTTAAACAATGGTTTCCCAGAACTGGACATAGGACTCCTCCAGGTGAGGCCTGACCAAAGCAGAATAGAGTGACACTAAAACTCTCCTCAGTCTGAATTCAATGCTCCTATTGATGCAGCTCAGAATTGCATTGGCTTTTTCTGCTGCTGCATCACAATGTTGACTCATGTTTAGTTTGTAGTCTACTAAGATCCCTAGATCCTTTTCACATTCTCTCGTTTCAAGGCAGGAGTCACCCATCCTATACATTTCTAGAATCCTAGAGTTGGAAGAGACTTCAAGGGCCATCCAGTCCAACGCCCTTCTGCCAGTGCAGGAATACACACTCAAAGCATTCCTAACAGAGGCCATCCAGCTTCTGGTTAAAAAACCCCCAAAGAAGGAGACTCTGCCCCACTCCAAGGGAGCATGTTCCACTGTTGAACTGCTCTTACTTTTGGGAAGTTCTTTCTAAGTTTTAGGTGGAATCTCTTTTCCAGTGGTTTGAATCCATTGCTCCGTGTCCTAGTCGCTGGAGCAGCAGCAAACAAGCTCGTTCCGTCCTCCATATGACATCCCTTCATATACTTAAACATGGCTCTCATGTCGTCTCGTAACCTTCTTTTTTCCTTCTGAGATCCCATGCCAGAGCAGGGATGGACCAGCATTGTAATTCATCAGGCTGGACTTTTTCCTGACTTCCTGCTTATACACACACACACACACACACACACACACACACACACACATTCCTTGGTGGAAGTTGTAGAACTGATGATGTCAGCTGGACATAAGGCATTTTTTAGCATCGTACCTTGCATACTTTTCATTTAACTATGCTAGCCACCCTTATTTATTATCACATGGGCCAGCATATCTCAGGATTTCTGGCTACAGGCCTGCGTCTCTGTGTCTGGCATCCCTGCTTTGCTTTGCTTTAAAATAGAAATGCAAATAGCAACCACTGGGGAGTAGGCGATAATGACGGGGTGCAGCTGGCAGGGGTAGGAGGGACTTAACCGTTCGCCCCCCAGCTTATAATTTTAAGGAAAACCCCTCCTATGAGACATCGGAGTGAGAGGAAATTTTCCTTCCTGTTGTTGTGCGTCCTCAAGTTGCTTCTGACTTATGGCAGCCTGAAGGCAAACATGTCACAAGGTTTTCTTGGGCTGAGAGTGTGTGACATGCCCAAGGTCACCCAGTGGGTGTTCCACGGCTAAGCAGGGAATCGAACCCCGGCATTCACAAATACGGAGATACCTCTTTTTATGCCTGCTCGTCCACCCCCGTTCATCCTTCTCTTCTGTCCAGCTGGAAGGTTTTTTGGTTGCTAGCACTGGGAGGATAGTGAATGAGGGCTAGCAAAACACAGGCTTTTGGTGCTGGGTTACCCAGCAGCCCCTCTGCAGTAAACAATGCGGAGAAGATTTGGGACAGAATGGGTTTCTGCCCTAGCTCATCCTGCTGTTGTTATTCATTTAATACCATGACTTTAAATATTTATATGTTATAATTAATAATTCTGTTTAGGAATATAGTTTATGCAGTCAATTGTTTGTTTAATGAATAGAACCATTCACCTGGAAGTATTTGTAAAGTATACAAGCATGCCACTTTAGCTAGTTCCAAGCCAAAAAGGAAAAGCAGAAATCAATATGTTTGGCTGCCAAAATGGAAATCATATGAAAAATGAACATTGGTGAAAGAAATGTCACTCCCTGGATGCATTTTAAGGGTTATTTATTTATTTTTACACATTAATTTCATATCATTTTATTTCCATTACACATTAATTGTATATCAGCCTTTCTTCTGTTATACCATTATTCCAGTGTCAATATTAATATGACATATATCCATCTGTCTATCTATCTATACACCTTTATATCTACATTAATACCTATGTATCTATATTGTTTACCTCTGTTGGTTATGCTTCTATTCTTTATTTTCCAATACAACCTATTCTTCTTAGTTTTAAATCCTGTTAATCCTTTAAACCAATTCTTGCTAAATTCCCCCATTTCCTTTTCTATAATTGTGCAACTTCTTCCCAATCTCTGTCCCCTGGTTTTAAGGTTTTGTTATTTAATAAGGTAGTTAATTTGTCCATTTGATGCATGTCAAAAATATCCATTCTTCCTCTGACTCTATTCTCCCTTCTTCCCTTTGCTGAGTTAATCACGTGCAGATGACTTCTGGACATTGAACTCAATTTGCAGCAAATTGAAGTAAATTGAAGGGTGAAGCGGAAGTGTGAGAGAAAACCAGGACATTTTAAAAGCGGCTGAGAAAATGGGACAGCAAGGGATTAATCAGGGCCATCTCTGCTAAATTGGACAGTTGGAGGGTGTGGAAGAGGCATTTTAAAATGGAGGAAAAAAGGTGTGTATAAGCCGTTTGGAAATAAATGCTTCCTGGGGTCACGCGGAAGGGGGCTTAGCAATTTGGGGAAGCCATGGGGGGCCTGATTCAGCCCCCAGGAGGGCCAGGTTCCCCCTCAGAGCATGACTTGCTCCCTGCCCTGCTGCAGTGCTTGCCAGCCGGCTCCTCCGAGCCCCCCCCCCCCCGCTGACATTTTTGGCGAGGAGGACAAAAGACGAGGCCAGATCGCAGTGCGCTTTGTAAATGAGAAGGCAGCATCTGTGACGGGCATTGAGAGAGGGCTCGTTGCATCAGCAGAGTTAATTCCTCTTAAGCCCAGGCTTTGGAATTTGCTAAGGAACAGGGGGAGCTTCGCCCTGGAGTCCATTGTTCTGGCCATGAATGTTTAAAAATGCCGTTTGTGGGCTTGTGGAAAGATGGGCCACGTGCTGCAGAATCTGTCCAAGCCTGGTAAATGTTGTTGTTGTTGTTGTTGTGTGCCTTCAAGTTGTTTTCGACTTACGGAGACCCTGAAGCAAACCTATCACAGGGTTTTCTGGGGGCCGAGAGTGTGTGGGCGGGATAGCTCCCTCCCATAAATTAGGCTTGCAAAGGTTAATTCAGGAGTGGTGGAGTAACAGTGGTGGCGACGGTGTGCCCAAAGTCACCCAGTGGGTTTCCAAGGCCAAACGGGGATTAACCTGGGTCTCCGAGGTCCACGGTCCAGTGCTCAAAACACATTTGAAAATAGGAGCATCTTTGAAACACTCCGAACTGTCTCAGAGTTCCCACTCTTTGCCCCATAACGCTCTATTTATTCCTTTTGGCCTGGTTGCAGCAGTGCAGCGCTGTACTGATTTTAAAGCTAGGGCGGTTGTGTTCTCTTGAGCCGGGTTTGGTTGTGAGAGTGGCCACGAGGGCCCTGGCGTGCCACCCGTGACCCTGGGCTGTGTGTGGCCCCCGAGACTGTTTTGGTGGCCCGTGGCCTCTCTGGACTCTCCAGGGGTAGTTGTCGGGTGGGCAACCGCTGGGCGGACAGTTTGCTGTGCTAAAAACATTCTGTGTGAATATTCCCCGAATCCATGGGTGGGAAGCCATGGCGTTCTTTGTGAGGATGCCCAGAATTCTTTGTAACATTCTGTTTGAGGACTCCCAGAATTCCCTGGGATGGGAAGCCATGATATTCTTCATAAGGTGTCCAGCGAAGGACGTCCGATGTAAAAGCCAACCTGCTTAACTTCCCAGAACTCTCTTTAGGAAGACCATGACATTCTCTGTGGCTGGGGGCTCCTAACAGGGAATTCAATGCACTAAAATTCCCAGAATTCCCTGGGTGGAAACCATGCTAAGGTTGCCAGGGTGGGGAAAAAAATCGGTTGGGTTCCTATCCTTTTAATGGTTGTGTAGAAGAAGTTATTTCAGCAGTGTTGTGGGTTACCTGGTTGCAGGACAAGAAACACCTGCTGTTTTCCATCTTTTACGCAACCGTTAAAGGTACGAGAGGGTTCTCCAGTGCTGGTAACTCTGAGCCATGATGAAGATTCCCAGAATTCCCTGGGGGATTTGGTGTGAGGCTAAGGAGGCCTCAGCGACAAACTATAGTTCCAGAATTCTCGGGAGATGGGGAATACATTGCATTCTGTGCAAGCCATGCAGAAAATTTCCCCCGATTCTTCCAGGGGCGGCCCTGATGCTTAAAGTGATACGAACCCACTTGAGGCTCTAGTGCAGACCGAGCCTTTTAATCAGGGGTTATCTTGTGCGTCGGAAGACGTTGGCCGGTTTCCGCAGCGACTCTTTTGATGTTGTCAGCGAGGAAGGAAAAAAACCCTAACGAACGCGATGCATCCGTCTTCCAGTAACACACGCCCAAGTCTTTCTTGACTCCTCTCGGCTCTTCTCTTGTGTGTTTTTCCAGGATTTGGGGGCCGGGGTGGGGGCCAGGCAAAGAGACGGAATGGTGAGTTCATTGCCTCCCCCCGAAGCCACCCACCCACCACCCACAGTGCCAGCGCCTCCCTTGTGCCCTCTCTGATGAGTCAACGCAAGGGGGGGATTTAGCCGGCTTAAGCCTCATAATTAATGTAAACTTTGCCTCAGATGGTTGGCAGCCACCGTGCCCCTTCCTCCCCCCCACCCCGTCCATATTATCTTCGCTCTATTGTTCCCCGGGTTCTCCCATGATGCTTCACTCCATGCTCCCCCCGTTTGCATTTGGAGCTCGATGTTTGTGGAGCAACCCTGGTATCTGAGCCACCCGAGATTCTGCGACTGAGCCACAGACACGTGGGATCCTAGGGCTGGGAGGGACGTCTAGTCCGACTCCTTGCCAGTTCAGCAATCCATCGCAAAAGTAACCCCAGGAGGTGGGCATCTTACTTCTTTTCAGTAATCTTCCCCCTCTGTGGGAGTCCATTCCCATTGCTGAACAGCTCTGGAGCTCGAGGCATTCTCAGAATTTCCTTTCTTGTAGGTTGAGTTTGTTGGTCCAGCTCCATCCTTTGGAGAATCAGAAGACAACCTCACTCCACCTTCCGCCTCTGATATTTGAAGACAGTGGCCGTTGTTTTCCCTCTCCATCTTCTCCCCTCCATACCCTACACCTCTGACCATTCCTCATAAGGCTTGGCTTCCAGACCCTTCTCATGAGGGCCGCCTCTAGCCCTCTGGACACCGTCCGAAACCACCTTCTCCTACCAGATTTCAAATCTCTGAAGGGGCCTCTTCTGCGGCTTCTTTCTAGTGAAGGAGCAAGGAGACAATTCGAAAGGAAAGCAATGGCTGGTCTTGGCTCTGACGGGAAGGGAAAGGAGGGCTCACTCTCCGTGTCCTTCCCCACCGGAGACCAGACCAGCCACATCTCCGTCACTGGAATTGCCTCCCCTCTCTGTCCCTACCAGTAAAGAGCAGCCGCAGTGGAGACTGAAAGCCGCCAAGATGGGGAGAGGAGATGAAACCATACCAGTGGACCTTTATCCTCCGCCTGGTTGATGTCGGATCTTGGCTCGCAGTTCCCATCGGCCTCTAGCCGGCTGAGCCAATGAATGCTGGGAGACGCAGTTCAGCGATATCCGAAGGACCTCATCCCTGATTTATTGCCTCCAAATCACCGCTGCCGTGTCACAGATTAATATCGGATCCTGTTTATGTTTGCCTTGCCCTTTTGCTCATGGGGGATGAGTCACGCCTTCTAGGAACGTTTGCCCAGTTGCTCAGCATCTCTGCCCGCTTTACACCGTACCTCTCATGCTGCAAGCAAAGAAAAGCAGGAGCACTGAACCAAAGGACCTACTCAATTCTGCTGCAAAAGTATTTTGTGCAGAAAAAGAGAATCCTTTGTGCAAATTTGGTTCCATTTTACATAGACGCTCCAAGTTTTCGCGTGCAAAAATGTTGTTGGTTTGTCTGCTTGGGGGCTTATGTTTTTGTAAGTGGACTTGCAACTGCACAAACTTGAACTGCATAATTGTGCAGGGTCCGTATCCACACGGGTGGCGGGGGTGATGCCACAATGGATGGGCATCCCAGGTCAACCAAGATGGTCCAAGATCTGGAAACAAAGCTTTATGAGGAGCGGCTGAGGGATCTGGGGAAGTTAGCCTGGAGAGGAGAAGACAGAGGCAACATGATGGCCACCTTTAAATATATCCCGGGTTTGCCATGGGCTTATTTTAAGGCTGAGAGGGTGTGAGTGTCCAAGGTCACCCACTGGGTTTCTGTGGCTGGGCAGGGATTCAAACTCTGGTCTCCAGTGTTGAAATCCACGCTCAAATTTACCATACCATGCTGGCTTCAGTATGGTGAGCCTCTCCTTGAGATTTCTTGGCTAGATTTTTTTCAGAGGAGGTTGCCATTGGCTTACCTCCTCTGGGGCTGAGAGGGTGTGACCTGACCAAGCTCATCCACTGAGTTTGCATGGCTGAGTGGGGATTCAAACCTGTGTGTCCTGGAGTCTTAGATCAACACTCAAGCCGCTAGAGAATGCTGGGTCTCAGCATAGTTTAAACCATGTACGTGTCTTCTCGGGTACCTTTAAGTCAGCTCCCAAGTTGCGACCGTTCTCTGACAGGCTTTATTTGTCAAG
The DNA here is from genome assembly GCA_030412105.1 of Cyclura pinguis. NCBI lineage: Eukaryota > Metazoa > Chordata > Lepidosauria > Squamata > Iguanidae > Cyclura > Cyclura pinguis. Next base: position 46,369 of record JASZZK010000024.1, read on the forward strand.
ATTTCATCAGAGGAAGCTTGCCTTCCTCCAACAGAGTGGAGTTTCCGTGGCTGAATTTGAACCCAGGACCGCTGGAGTCCTAGTCTGAGGGTCACACTGCAACACCAAGCTGCTTCTCGCTGGCCGGATTTTTTCAGAGGGGGCTTGCTGTTGCCCTTCCTCTGAGGCTGAGAGAGTATAACTTGCCCGAGGGCACCTAGTGGGTTTCTACCGCTGAGCAGGGATTCTAATCCTGGCCTCTTGGAGTCCAAAACCCATATGGCCGCGCCGTGCCAGCTCTCCAGCGCGAGAGGAACTGGGAACGGCCTTAGGGGGCTTAGTCAAAGATACCCCCGCTCTCTGCTTCCCCAAGGGCTTTGTTGTCATGTCGAGGCAACCCTGCCTGCCTCCCTCCTCTCCCTGTTGTGGTTGCTGGATCCCAAATGCCGTGTCTGGGTTCAGCTAAACCCTTAAAACGGCCGGCTTAATCCCAGCAGGGCTGGGAAGCCTCCGATAAGACGCATGGATTTGGGTCGTGCAGGTAACGGCAGGTGCTGTTCAAAGCCGTCTTCTCCTTCCCGCCGGCTCCCTCTCCCCCTCGGCCTCTCGTGGGTTTTTCTCAGCACTGGGGCAGGCTTTGGAAGGTGCAAAGAGGGGCGAGGATCCCAAGGGACCCTCCCCGGATGGAAATCGGAGGGGGCAGCAATCACGTGCAACCGAACCGAGACAGCAAAGGTTCGAACGGAGGAGCAACCCAAACATGCCCACTCATCTAAATGCAGTGTGCATTGATGTGCAAAGCATGATGCATATTTATGGGCGGTATGTCTCCCTTGCAATGGACCTACTCTCTTTCCGCTCCTGATTGTGGACATTTTGTGAGTCTCAGTTTTGGAGAAAGGCAAGCTAGGAATCAATAAATGAATTAATAGTCAGTCAGTCAATACAGGCATCCCATAGTTAATGAACCTTCTAACAAAAAGGGTTTCTTTTTTTTTTACGTTCAACTAGCTCCCACGTTTTTTCTTCCTTTTCCTCTGGCTAGCTGGAACTTTATTTAGCATCCTCAGCACTGATAAGATGGCATAGGAGGGTTGGAGAAACACAGGGCAAATATGTCTGCCCCACCAGCTACATCCCAGCATGCTAAAAATGCATAATTGTGTACATCTGGCCACCATAAGGGAAATCATAAGAAAAGTGGAAGCCAATAAAAGCAAAAGACATTCTTGGATGCATTTTGGAAGAAGCCTCGAAGTAGTCTCCGGAAGTTTCAAATACTTTTGTTTACTTCTGCAAGGCCTACCTGATCTGGTTGTTTCATTTTACATGTGCCTATTGTTGGGCCTTTTTGTTAACATGGAGTGAAAAGTTTGCTAAAATGTGCTGAACTGCTCTTCTATGGTTTTCTTTTCTTTTCTTTTCTTTCTTTCTTTCTTTCTTTCTTTCTTTCTTTCTTTCTTTCTTTCTTTCTTTCTTTTTGGTGTAGGAACCTCCATGGATTCTTTCCTTGTTCTTTCTCCCTGTCATATCTGATTTTCTGTGAAATAACTAAAGCCCAGGAACACATCAAACTTCTTAACTGAGGTGTGCCTATATAATAATTTATTGACTTCCCTCTTCCTCTTCCTCCTGCATCGGGCAAAAAAAAAAAAAATTGCCCATCTGCTTCCGTAGGGAAAGTCACACCCATACAAGTCACGAACAGGATCCTAGCCAGTGTCTTAAAACTATATCTCCCAGAATCCCCAGAACAGTGATGGAATCTGGGGTTTGCAAGCTGCGATCCAACCCACTAAGTGTTCCAAGCTCTGGTGCAGAGTTCCAGAAGAGGCGCTTTAAAGTTTGCATATAGGAAACGAACTCTAAAGTACTTTATGGTTACTCAAAAAAGCAGAAGAGAGAATGAAAAAAGCCCCATTTACAGAAAAATCTTCCAAGTTTTGCCGGCAGTAGCTGCAGGGACCCAAACCAAGATGTCATAATCCCATTAGCCGGTATGTGGGTGTGTATGTTTCCAAGGCTTTCTCTCTCCAAGACTGCAATTTTTAAACAACTTTAAAGATCTGGGCAGGAAAAAGATGTAACAGGTAGAGTAATGTGGATTTTTGTGTTTATTTGTCTGGCATTTTTTCCTTGGCAATAGTGAAATGCCAAGTTGGTATCGTCTTTGAAAATTATGAAGAGTTCTAGGAACGCAGGGTTTATTGAACTGCTTTTTGGAAACATCAGTGCCTTAAAACAATAAGGTCGTTGTTGTTGTTTTGTGCATTCAGGTCATTTCTGATTTATTGCAACCCCCAGGCTTCCTCTTGGTTAAATCTGTGCCATTGAACGGAGCGTCAAAGCGTGACTCAACACAGAGGTAAACCCCACTGATTCACTGGGTCTACTCTAGTGAAGCGTTAACAATGGGCTTAGGCCATATCAGCTTTCAGCTGAAAATTAATATCTGGTGTAGTGTGGTTAGTTTTTAAGGGCAATTTTGATCTGTTCATAACAGAAGGGGGAAGGTCTCCCAATGGCTTTGAGTCCTTATCTGTAACTGGCAAGATGCCTATAGGCCTTCCTTGCTAGAGGATGTTTTCAAAACAAATGGCTGGACTGATTTATTTAATTGCTTTTTATCATTTTTATCATGCACAATTCATGCTATGAGCCCCCTTGGGTCCAGTTCAGAAGAAAAGCAGATGTAAAATTAATATAAACCAGTTAGATTCAAGCCAGGCTGTTGCAGCCCTCCAAAAAGTAGCTTTTCCAAGCCATTTTAAAAACAAGACCATCCCAGTAAAGCACACAAGAGCTATCTAGATCAGCAGCAATGTTGCTGGTACTTGTGGCAAGGAGTTCCACAAGTCAACAACACCTTGTGTGACAGTGTTGGCACACACCATGTAGACCAAAATCAACATTGCTTTACCCTCTTTAAAAATTATTAATAGTGTGGCAAGGAGTTCCACAAGCTAGCAACACCCTGCGTGACAGTGTCGGCACACACCACGTTGACAAAAGTCCACATTGTTTTACCTTCTTAAAAAAAGTATAGTGTGGCAAGGAGTTCCACAAGTCAACAACACCTTGAGTGACAGTGTCGGCACACCGTATTGGCAAATATCCACATTGCTTTACCTTTTTTTAAAAAAATATAGAGCGGCAAGGAGTTCCACAAGTTAACACCGCTTTGCGTGACAGTGTCAGCCTGGGAACTGTCGCCCCCCCCAGCTGCCACCACACGTGCTCACGCTCGTCATGGCTTTTCCACGTTCCATGGTTTCGCGGTGCTCCTTTCTCAGAGATGTGGCCGTGGCCCGGCCCGGCCCAGCCGGGCCGGTTGCCCTCTCTCTGCCGCAGCCGCCGCCTCCTCCTCGGCGAATTCTCAGCGCCCTTGCCCTTTTCCTCCGGGGCCGACCGAGCCGGTTGGACCGGTGCCGCCTGCTTCTTGGGCAATTTGTTGTGAATCTGTCAGAAAACTCCCAAAACTGCCGAGTGGCTGATACTCCTCGGGGCGTGTTCGAGACGGAGACAGCCGGTGCGTGCTTGCGCGTCTGAGACTCTGTGCACGAGAGGGGCTGGGTCGGAATGCGAGAGGCGCAACGGGGCGCCCGGGTTTAGACAGAGGCGTGGGGGAAGAAAAGAAAAGCGGTCGGCAAGGGTATAGCGAGGGGGACCGTTTATTAAAATTATGGGATGCCCGTGTTTATTGAGAGAGAGAAAGGGAAGAAAGGAAAAATTAACAGCAGGGGTACAGTGGAGCGGGGGACAACATTTATTATTACTATGGGACAGCCATGCTTGGAAAGCAAGGGAACAGGGAAAGTGAGCGAAGAAGGGAAAAATTAACAGCAAGTCTATAGCTAGTACAGTGGTACTTATAATTTATCTTATTTAATAATGCTCTTACGGTTGCAAAAGACTTGAACTTGGAGACAAGGGCCTGGAAAGATAAAATATTCACCGTCAATCCTTTAATGGTTAGAAGATTTCAATTACTTCAGCTACGCATGGGTGTATATTGTATGGATACCAACTTCAAGGAAATGTACTTTTGGAAAATATAGGCAGCTTATTTTAATGTACAGAACCAGACGGTCTTCATAATCTATGTACCCCTCCTCTTTTTCCCCCTATCCTCTTATTAGCCAAAATCTTCTATCATGGTCTACGTTACTTAATTTATGGAACTCTGTTTCCCTTAAGTGCAAGTCCTCTTAGGAAAATAGAAGTATCCATCAACATTCTGGCCATTACTAGTATTATAATAATACAGTCAACCCTCTACATTTGCCAGGGTTAGGGGCACACGACCCCTGCAAAAGTGGAAGCAATGCAAAAATCAAAGTGTGTGTGTGTGTGTGTGTCTGTTTCCACTACATGCACTTGCAAGGCCTGTGGGACAGAGAGAAGGACCTCTGCGGCAGATCTCAAATTATGGGCAGGTTCATGGGGAAGAATACAGTACGATAACCTGAATCTGGGAACATTGCTACCCCGAATAAGATTTGACTCCCCAAAAAGAAATTTGCTCCCCTGCCAAATTTTTAGCATTGCACGCAGTGAGACATTTTTTTTGCCAGAGCCCAAGGCCAAAATGGTGCCCGTCCACACCCCGCCACCTCTCTTCCCTTGCGGCCACTTCCTCCACCCCACTTGTCCACCCTCTTTCTCCGTCCTTTCGCGTTATATCCAGCAGGCTGCTGCTGCTGAAAATCATCCGGAGGTATTAACTGTGCATGGAAAAATATGGGCATTCCTGTGCCCCCAAGAAATTTTCCTTTGATTCCCACATTTCAGGCTGCTGGGCCTCCCTGTCCTA
>JASZZK010000021.1:7500-10000 GCA_030412105.1 Cyclura pinguis
CGGGGCCGCCGGCGGTCCGCGGCCGGGCTCCCGGAGCCCTTTCCCCGCCCGGCGGGACGGCCGCGGCCCCTCGGGGACTTCCGAGGGCGGGGGGGGGCCGGCGGAGGCCGCCGCCGCGGGAGACCGGGACGCCCGCCGGCACTCTGGCCCTCCGCCCGGTCGGGGCCTCCGGCCGCCCGGTACGCGACCCCGGGGTTCGCCGTCCGGGGAAGGGGGTTCGAGAGCGGGACGGGAAGGAGGAAGAGGGGGCGCGGGGGAAAGGACGGGGAAAGGGGCCGGGCGGGGAAGACGGCGGAGGGAGGGAGGAACGGAGAGGCGCCCCCCGAGGGCCGAAGCCGCCGGGAGCGAGGGGCCGGGAAGGCCGCGCGCGAAGGGGGGGTCGAAGAGGAAGGGGAGGGGGGAGACGGCGCGGGGAGCCCCCGGCCTCGGGACCCTCCACCCCCCCGGGGGGAGCGGCCCGGCTCGAAGACGGGCGGAAAGGCTCCCGACGGAAAGGGCCGGAGGGGTGGGGAGGGGAGGGGAGGGGGGAGGGGAGGGGAGAAGGGCCGGCCGGAGGGCCTCGGCCGCGGAGGCCCGCCGCCGTCTCCCGGGGGCGGAGGGAGACGAGGGGACCGGCCGGCACGCCGTACGGCGGACGACGGACCCTTCCGGGACCGCGCCCGCCTCCCCGGACGCAGCTCGGAGGGGGAGACGCCCCGGAAAGGGGGACCCGGTCGGTCGGGCGCGGGACGGGGAGGCCCGCCGTCCCCCGCGGCCCCGCCGCGGGCCCTCGCACCGGCACGGCGGGAACGGGGGGGACGCGGCGCGCGAGGGGAGGCCGGCCCGGGTCGGACGGCCCGCGCGGACGATCGGGTCCGGGAGCGCCCCCCCTTCCGACCGGCTTCCCGGCGCGACCCCGTCGAAGCCCGGAGGACCGGACGGGTAGGAGAGCGGGGGGGGGGCGGAGACCGTGACGCCTTCCGGGGAGAGGGGGACCGCGGGCGGGGGGCCGGGGGGCGGCGGGCGTCCGACGACCGCTCCTGAAGCCCGGCCGCTCCGTTCCCGGCCGGCCCGGAAGTCCGGAAGGGGTCGGAGGCGCCGAGCGCGCCCGGGCCGCGGCTCCGCATCCCCGGCGCGGATCGCGGGTCGGTCCCGCCGGCGGTCGGCGCGCCCGCTCCGGAGCGGCCTCGGCCCGGGGACGTTCCCTCGGGTCGGCCGGGCGGCGGTCGCCTCGCACCCGTCCTCGGCGCTCCCGCCCGGCGAGCCGAGGGAGGCCGCGAAGGCAGAGAGCGAGCGAGCCGGGAGAGCCTCCGCGCCGGCCTCGGGGGTCCCGGTCACCGCCGGGGCTCCGCGGACGGCCCGTCCCCGCCCCGCCCCGACTCTCCGCGGCCCCCGCGAGACGGCCCGAAGGGGAGGACCGCGAGGGACGGAGATCGCGAAGCCTCCCTTTCGCGGGACCGCCGGCCGAACGTGGGTCCCGGTCACCCGCGCGGCGCCCGCCCGCCCGCCCGCCCGCCCGCCCGCCGCAGGGCGTCCCGGTCACCGGAGGGCGGGCGGGCGTGAAGGGCGGCGGCTGCGCGAGCGCCGGCGGCCCGGCCCGCTCCGTTCCCGCCCGGCCCGGAAGTCCGAAAGGGGGCGGACGCGCCGAGCGCGCCCGGGCCGCGGCTCCGCATCCCGGGCGCGGACCGCGGGCCGGTCCCGCTGGCGGTCGGCGCGCCCGCCCGGGAGCCGCCTCGGCCCGGGGACGTTCCCGCGGGTCCGTAGGGCGGCGGTCGCCTCGCACCCGTCCTCGGCGCTCCCGCCCGGCCGGCCGAGGGAGGCGGCGCACGCAGAGAGCGAGCGAGCCGGGGGAGCCTCCGCGCCGGCCTCGGGGGTCCCGGTCACCCGCGCGGGCAGCGGCCACGGGACGGACGGGCGAGAAGGACGGCGTCCCCGGCAGCGCGCGCGGCCCGGCCCGCTCCGTTCCCGCCCGGCCCGGAAGTCCGAAAGGGGGCGGACGCGCCGAGCGCGCCCGGGCCGCGGCTCCGCATCCCGGGCGAGGACGGCGGGCCGGTCCCGCTGGCGGTCGCCGCGCCCGCCCGGGAACGGCCTCGCCCGAGGGACGTTCCCGCGGGTCGGTAGGGCGCCGGTCGCCTCGCAACCGTCCTCGGCGCTCCCGCCCGGCGAGCCGGGGGAGGCCGCGCGCGCAGAGGGCGGGCCTCTCCGCTGGCCTCGGGGGTCCCGGTCACCGCCGGGGCGCCCCGGACGGCTCGCCCCCGCCACGGGCCTCCGCGGGACGGCCCGAAGGGGAGGACCGCCGCCCGCCCCTACGGGGGGGCCGCGAGGGACGGAGATCGCGAAGCCTCTCTTTCGCGGGCCCGCCGGCCGAACGGGGGTCCCGGTCACCCGCGCCGCCCCCGCCCGCCGCAGGGCGTCCCGGTCACCGGAGGGCGGGCGGGCGAGAAGGGCGGCGGCTCCGCGAGCGCCGGCGTCCCGGCCGCTCCGTTCCCGGCCGGCCCGGAAGTCCGAAAGGGGGCGGACG
>JASZZK010000021.1:30000-32500 GCA_030412105.1 Cyclura pinguis
CTTTCCCCGCCCGGCGGGACGGCCGCGGCCCCTCGGGGACTTCCGAGGGCGGGGGGGGGCCGGCGGAGGCCGCCGCCGCGGGAGACCGGGACGCCCGCCGGCACTCTGGCCCTCCGCCCGGTCGGGGCCTCCGGCCGCCCGGTACGCGACCCCGGGGTTCGCCGTTCGGGGAAGGGGGTTCGAGAGCGGGACGGGAAGGAGGAAGAGGGGGCGCGGGGGAAAGGACGGGGAAAGGGGCCGGGCGGGGAAGACGGCGGAGGGAGGGAGGAACGGAGAGGCGCCCCCCGAGGGCCGGAGCCGCCGGGAGCGAGGGGCCGGGAAGGCCGCGCGCGAAGGGGGGGTCGAAGAGGAAGGGGAGGGGGGAGACGGCGCGGGGAGCCCCCGGCCTCGGGACCCTCCACCCCCCCGGGGGGAGCGGCCCGGCTCGAAGACGGGCGGAAAGGCTCCCGACGGAAAGGGCCGGAGGGGTGGGGAGGGGAGGGGAGGGGGGAGGGGAGGGGAGAAGGGCCGGCCGGAGGGCCTCGGCCGCGGAGGCCCGCCGCCGTCTCCCGGGGGCGGAGGGAGACGAGGGGACCGGCCGGCACGCCGTACGGCGGACGACGGACCCTTCCGGGACCGCGCCCGCCTCCCCGGACGCAGCTCGGAGGGGGAGACGCCCCGGAAAGGGGGACCCGGTCGGTCGGGCGCGGGACGGGGAGGCCCGCCGTCCCCCGCGGCCCCGCCGCGGGCCCTCGCGCCGGCACGGCGGGAACGGGGGGGACGCGGCGCGCGAGGGGAGGCCGGCCCGGGTCGGACGGCCCGCGCGGACGATCGGGTCCGGGAGCGCCCCCCCTTCCGACCGGCTTCCCGGCGCGACCCCGTCGAAGCCCGGAGGACCGGACGGGTAGGAGAGCGGGGGGGGGGCGGAGACCGTGACGCCTTCCGGGGAGAGGGGGACCGCGGGCGGGGGGCCGGGGGGCGGCGGGCGTCCGACGACCGCGCCTGAAGCCCGGCCGCTCCGTTCCCGGCCGGCCCGGAAGTCCGGAAGGGGTCGGAGGCGCCGAGCGCGCCCGGGCCGCGGCTCCGCATCCCCGGCGCGGATCGCGGGTCGGTCCCGCCGGCGGTCGGCGCGCCCGCTCCGGAGCGGCCTCGGCCCGGGGACGTTCCCTCGGGTCGGGCGGGCGGCGGTCGCCTCGCACCCGTCCTCGGCGCTCCCGCCCGGCGAGCCGAGGGAGGCCGCGAAGGCAGAGAGCGAGCGAGCCGGGAGAGCCTCCGCGCCGGCCTCGGGGGTCCCGGTCACCGCCGGGGCTCCGCGGACGGCCCGTCCCCGCCCCGACTCTCCGCGGCCCCCGCGAGACGGCCCGAAGGGGAGGACCGCGAGGGACGGAGATCGCGAAGCCTCCCTTTCGCGGGACCGCCGGCCGAACGTGGGTCCCGGTCACCCGCGCGGCGCCCGCCCGCCCGCCCGCCCGCCCGCCCGCCGCAGGGCGTCCCGGTCACCGGAGGGCGGGCGGGCGTGAAGGGCGGCGGCTGCGCGAGCGCCGGCGGCCCGGCCCGCTCCGTTCCCGCCCGGCCCGGAAGTCCGAAAGGGGGCGGACGCGCCGAGCGCGCCCGGGCCGCGGCTCCGCATCCCGGGCGCGGACCGCGGGCCGGTCCCGCTGGCGGTCGGCGCGCCCGCCCGCGAGCCGCCTCGGCCCGGGGACGTTCCCGCGGGTCCGTAGGGCGGCGGTCGCCTCGCACCCGTCCTCGGCGCTCCCGCCCGGCCGGCCGAGGGAGGCGGCGCACGCAGAGAGCGAGCGAGCCGGGGGAGCCTCCGCGCCGGCCTCGGGGGTCCCGGTCACCCGCGCGGGCAGCGGCCACGGGACGGACGGGCGAGAAGGACGGCGTCCCCGGCAGCGCGGGCGGCCCGGCCCGCTCCGTTCCCGCCCGGCCCGGAAGTCCGAAAGGGGGCGGACGCGCCGAGCGCGCCCGGGACGCGGCTCCGCATCCCGGGCGAGGACGGCGGGCCGGTCCCGCTGGCGGTCGCCGCGCCCGCCCGGGAACGGCCTCGCCCGAGGGACGTTCCCGCGGGTCGGTAGGGCGCCGGTCGCCTCGCAACCGTCCTCGGCGCTCCCGCCCGGCGAGCCGGTGGAGGCCGCGCGCGCAGAGGGCGGGCCTCTCCGCTGGCCTCGGGGGTCCCGGTCACCGCCGGGGCGCCCCGGACGGCTCGCCCCCGCCACGGGCCTCCGCGGGACGGCCCGAAGGGGAGGACCGCCGCCCGCCCCTACGGGGGGGCCGCGAGGGACGGAGATCGCGAAGCCTCTCTTTCGCGGGCCCGCCGGCCGAACGGGGGTCCCGGTCACCCGCGCCGCACCCGCCCGCCGCAGGGCGTCCCGGTCACCGGAGGGCGGGCGGGCGAGAAGGGCGGCGGCCCCGCGAGCGCCGGCGTCGCGGCCGCTCCGTTCCCGGCCGGCCCCGAAGTCCGAAAGGGGGCCGACGCGCCGAGCACGCCCGGGCCGCGGCTCCGCATCCCGGGCGAGGA